>MUZC01004744.1:304047-323144 GCA_002072015.1 Radix auricularia | reverse complement strand
TATATATATATATATATATGTTGCGTTCTGGGTTCTGGATGTAATTAAGTCAGAAGTCTCGACTCTTGTCAAAGTAATATATACTTTATTGTGGTAACAATTCATGTATAGTAATACCACAGCTGCCGTAACACCATAATTACAATCCAGCCATCCAGTATTTCCAACACAGGCTTATTCCACATCAGTCTCTATTCTCACTGAGTGTCACGCATTCGAGTCACCTCGATAAAACATTGTATGACAACCACTGCACTGGCCTAACGTCCGCCGCACACACACGCGGACCGCTACTCCACACAATTTTCACATTCCTCTCTCTCCCTGCTCCGTATCACACTATATATAGCCCCTGGGCGAACTCTGCAAAGTCATGGCGTGACATTCAAGTGTCAGTTTAACTGAACACAGCTCACAACATTTTTACTACAATTTTACAACAAATTCCGTCAGTGATTCTCATACCCTAACAATATATATATATATATCAGACAGTGGCTAAGAAATCATGTTGTTTCAAACCAGAGTTCGGCAATGTTAGTAATTCATTCCCCTACAATAAAATAAAACCCTAAAATAGTTCACAAAGTTGCCATTCTTTATTGATATAACAATTTCACATATGAGCCCTAATCTTACGCAAGTACATATAATAACTAATTCAATTTGATTTTAAAAAGTGACTCTAAGTTCTTTTCAATGTTTTTTTTTTAATTGTAGCGATTCATGCGAGCAGTCTGTTGTGCACAATTTTTCTCACTTGAAACATAAAAGGAAAACCATTTCTGAAAAACATTATTACATATTGATCCCCTCATTAACAATTAGTTGAGTCATATTCAATTAGTTCCCGTGTTCTTGTCTTCAAGCAACGACTGGGTAGCGAAGTCAATAGTGCGCTCGCCTCACAAGCTGAGGGGCGTGGGATCGAGCCCACGTAAAAGCAACTGTAAAAATGTTGAGAGATGACTAAAAGTAACAAAGTCCACCGCTGACATGGAGAGTGATGGCTGCCGCCAGTATCTAGAAAGGCTGAGAATATTCTAATGGAAACACTACAGCCCCCTACGACCTCAAAAAAAAAAATGTTATAAGGCTTTAAAAAAAAAGCAAGGCAAGGAAGCACGCCTTGGCAATACTTGTGTTCATAAAATTAACTGAATTTTTTTTTACCAAATGCATAACTTTAACTATACGCAAACCATTGTCTTCATAGAAGAGCCTGGTTAGTTCTTTGCAATCTTTAATTTCACTTATAGCATCTATGAAATCAATCGTTTTCCACACAACTCATACAAACAAACGCACACACACACGTACTCACACACGCACACACAAACACAAACACACAAGAATTAACGCGCACATGCTTATTCACACACTCGCATTATCAACAAAAAAGTAATTACAATCAATAACATCAGATAAAGTATTGCTCTTTTTACATTTTTCCCTTTTCCCAATTTAATATAATGAAAGCTTCATGACGTCAAATTACATATTTTTTTACGGCGCGCAACACCACGCGCTCGGTTAATCTCAAAACCAAAATATTTATCATTTTACGTCTATATTTTCAATTTCAAAAGAAAAAAATCAAGAGTTGCCGGAAATAGCGGCTTCACACTGACGGATGCGCCTTGGCGCATTATATAACAGATGGGTATTAATTATTTTTGATGCGCTGCTTTCTAAAATTAGTAGCGTCACGGGTGGGACAGAGCAATGGGACAGACGGACGTGACAGACATACATTGCATTTTATGTATATTGATGGGTAAACTAATACTCTAAAAATGTGCTTACCTTAGCCACATCAAAGGTCTGCGGATCGTCTACGTAAAAAAAACACGAACCTGCAGCATATGTTGAATTCTTTGATTGACATGAATCTGAGAAATAAAATAAAATGTTGTTTCTTTTTTTAAATTTTGAGAAGCTAATAGATACAAAAATAGAAAAAAAGGATAATAAAAAATCAGGAAAGAAATTATAAATCAAGGTGCTATGCAATTTATATCAGTGGTAACCATTATCATCATAAACGAATTTTATTAAATTCAATAAATTTTTTCTCAGAATTAATTTTTTCCAAGAATTAATTTTTTTAAAATCTATCAAGAAATGTGAAAGTTCTTCAAATTTGCTTTAAGAGAAGTACTTTGTTTTATTTCATTATGTGAAGCCCTCTATTAGATATTATTATCTAGACATTTGTGATAAAAAAATTCTGTTTACTTCACGTATGCCTCAAAGTTAATGAAGTAATGGACTCATTCTTACAATTTTGGGTATTAACGATTGTGAAGGCCAGGCTGAAAGCTAACAGTCCTAGTTGCAAAAATGTTGAATGACTCATAGCTTTATGAGGCAAGATTAGCTTTTGTTGACCTAAAAATAGAAATAAATGACTTTTTAAGTGAATTTAATTAAAAGAAAATCAATATAATTTCACACAAGATTGTAAATGAGACTAGACTATTATAATCTTCTGCACTGTTAAAAAGTTCCTACAAAACGCGGTATTTAAATACTAATAGAAAATTTTATTTGTATGTGTGTTCGCTCGTCGTATAGACGAGCACCCATTTAAGAAAATTACTGAAGAAGCACATGTCATCACTATTAGGTCCGTTTATGAATAACACCTCCCCTCCCAATGACTCAGTTTCAAAGGACTAGAACAATAGCTAACAAAATGTGAGCTGCGGTGGCATCAAACAACTTTCATGTAAAAAAACACCCCAGCGCAGTGAGTGTTACTATTATTATAATGAGATTTGTTTGTAAGACATAGAAAAGAAACTTTTCAACAGCTAATGGGTGGTTAACCATTCCTAAAACTCCAGTGGTCTTAGAAGTATAAGTGACAGTTTACCCGCTCAGAACCTGCCATCAAAAGCACTAGAATTAAAATTAAATAACTGAAATCAAATATGGCCTAAATTTGGGTGTACATTGGTTGAGAGATGACGAGTATAGCATAAACATTACATTTTAACTGGAAAAGTGGGGTGTAATGAGAAATATACATAAATATTTAGTAATTATGGTAAGTTGAGATTAGCATGTTATGTTTTAAAATTATCTTATTACAACCACTGGATCACTGTTTCTTACTTACATTTTGTTTTGTATTTTCAAGAGAGGTAAACACAATGTCACCAGCGGCCTTAACAACATTAATAAAAAGTACTTTGTTGATAAACTAATGTAATTAAAAAATAAAATAAGTAAAGTGATGACATAATAAGTGAAATAGAGCTCGCAAAATATAAAACTAATTATTAAGTATAAAACCTTTTTAAAACTTTTGTAACGTTAACGATTAAATAATTATTCAATTTAATTACCAGTCCTTGATTGTTGATGCGTACTTTCCAGGAGCTTCACCAACGACCCACAGACAAGAGTGCCATCTAGGGTTCTTGGGCCCATTTTCAATTTTAAACAGACAGTATGTTATTCCTATCAAAATCTGCTGCGGGGTATAGTCAGATATCTACGCGACCATTTAGCCTAAAACGTATAATGCCCACAACTCGACTTCTATGGAAAAGAGTGCATGCTGCCTATATTAGCCTCTAAACGGTCAGACTCCCCATTCCTTAAACACTAAACAACTGCTATATCGTCCTAAGCAACTGGTTTTAACGTACTAAGCAACTGCTTTAAAGGCACACACAATAATACGGCTTAAAATGTTACAAGGAAATTTATGACCTGATAGAATAGATATTTTATGTCAGAATTCCACTTTACGTGGCTTTTTTACCTTTGGCTTAAATACACAGTGGCGATGTTGTCTTTTTTAAAAAAATCAATTTATCAATTCATTTATGCCTTTTACTGTAGAAAGCTTTTAAACTCATTGTTCACTGCTTTGCTTTTGGTATAAAACGTTTTCAGGTTTAAAGTACTATATATATATATATACTTAAGAGCCTTTATTGATGTAACCGCTTCAGAAAGACACATTTTTAAAAATATTCTTTTTAAATAGACTATTTTTGTTGATAGGCTACTTACTCGCTAAAGTGTAGTCCATGTCAAAACCAAAGAATTTCACTTTCTCTAACATCAAACTCCTGTTGACGAACACTCTCTTACTGGGCTCTAGTGTTGTGACACTTTCTGGTGACAAGCTATTAATTAATTTATTAATTATTGATATATTGCACTATACTATACTTAAACCAAGGTTATAATAGGCCAACTATCTACTAATTACAAAAAAGTATATTTTAATCAGTATCAGAGGATTTAACTTTGAACATTAGCTCAGATTCATATTAGTTTTATTTATATTCATTGATATTGATAAATTTCATACTAATTAATGAATTGGGTGAGTCTATGTTATGGTATTGCCAAGATTCACAGTGCAGAACAAAGACATCTAAATATTATCAAGTATAATAATATTAATAAATATTTATACTAAGTAAATAATATCAATGAAAAAATTCAAAATAGTTCTTAGAACTTTGAAATAAATATTTGTTTTAAAAAACTCATGGAAGAACTTGATGTCGTGCCCACACAGGAAGAGTTGAGCAAAGTGATTGACAGTCTAGCTTGTGGAAAAGCGCCTGGGAATGATGGAATACCACCAGAGGTTCTAAAGAGTGGCAAGACAGCTTTACTCCAACCATTGCACGAGATTCTGTCCCTCTGCTGGGAACAGGGCTACATCCCCCAAGACCTAAAGGATGCAAATATAGTGACACTATATAAAAACAAAGGTGATAGGAGTGATTGCAATAATTATCGCGGCATTTCACTCCTTAGTATTGTAGGAAAGACTTTTGCCCGCGTTATACTAAGACGTTCACAAAGCCTAGCATCCCGCGTCTATCCAGAATCTCAGTGTGGTTTCCGGTCCGGTCGGTCTACCATAGACATGGTGTTCACCATACGACAGCTACAGGAAAAATGCAGAGAGCAGCAGATGCCCCTATACATTGCATTTGTGGACCTTACAAAAGCCTTCGACTTAGTCAGTCGCAACGGGCTATTCCAAATACTGGCAAAAATTGGATGTCCCCCTCACCTACTTGCCATCATCAGACAGTTCCATGAAAATATGCTTGGCACAGTACAGTTCGATGGAGCTAAGTCAGAGGCCTTCCCTGTCAGCAGCGGAGTTAAACAAGGTTGTGTACTCGCACCAACACTCTTCGCAATATTCTTCTCTGTACTTCTTCGATACGCATTCAAGGATAGCAGTGAGGGAATCTGGTTACATACCAGAGCTGATGGAGGACTTTTCAACACTGCCCGCCTCCGAGCCAAGACCAAAACGACGGATGTCCTAATTCGAGAGCTACTATTTGCGGATGATGCGGCACTAACAGCACATACAGAATCTGGTTTGCAACAACTCGTGTCAAGCTTCTCCAATGCCTGCAAAGAATTTGGTCTGCAAATCAGCTTGAAAAAGACAAACATAATGGCCTAAGACACTCGACCTCCTCCTACCATAAATATCGATAATGAAAACTTGGAGGTTGTGGACAGCTTCACCTACTTGGGATCCAAGGTCTCCAATACACTGTTGTGAGGCGGGTGCGAACCAGAACATCACCCAAGCATCTGGGTACCATACCATGCGGCCGACCTCGGTGTAAGACATGTCCTTTTGTTGTGCAAGCCCAACAGATAAACTTCCCTAAGGGGCTATTTATGATTAAGGATGGTTTCACCTGCGCTAGCCGCAACGTTGTCTACGCAATTGTGTGTAAGCGCTGTCCTTTGAAATACATAGGAGAGACGGGACGATCTTTGTCGTGCCGAATGTCTGAACATATTAGGGCGATTACACAAGATAAACAGTGTCCCGTCTCCCGTCACTTCAATGGGCGCGACCATATGGGTGTCAAGGACCTGGCAGTCACTGCTATTGTCTCGTGCACTAACACACCCACGAGAGTCCAGATTGAAAA
This sequence comes from Radix auricularia, assembly GCA_002072015.1. NCBI lineage: Eukaryota > Metazoa > Mollusca > Gastropoda > Lymnaeidae > Radix > Radix auricularia. The sequence goes on along the minus strand of MUZC01004744.1, from coordinate 317,199 downwards.
CAGATTAATAGAGAGTCACGGTACAATTGCTCCACACGGGATGAACATGGTCTTTTCTTTGTCCACTTAGGCGATTGCCCCACCCCCTCTCTGCTTTCCTATATAAAATCGCTCTGTCATCTCTCAGTTTCCCTTTTTCTTTGGATACTTCGGATTCCACCACAGCTAAGTTCCTTCATTTTTTAATTTTATTTTTATTTTCGTTTTCTTTGTGTCTTGTATGTTCGTTGATAAAGGCTCTTTGCCGAAACGTTCGCTGTTTTGTTACGTCCGGTCACCGGTCAGGCTAACCCATACCTTGTTTACGTCTTTTCCATTGAATTCTGTATAAGCCTGATTGCAGTCCTACCCCTCATTTTGTTCAGGATAGAGGAAAACAGGTCGCCCACGCTTGCGATTTAAAGATGTCTGTCAAAGGGACATGAAAGCAGCCAAAATACATACAAGTGACTGGGAGTGTAAGGCAGAAGACCGATCTACGTGGCGCACAGTTGTCAAAGAGGGCGTCATAATAGCCGAGGATTGAAGAATGGAGGAGGCTGCAGACAGAAGAGCTAGGAGAAAGGCCAAAACATTTGGAAGCATAGAACTCGTGTGTAAAAACTGTGGCAAAGACTGTCACTCAAGGATAGGACTGCACAGCCACTCGAGAAAATGCAACCCAACCTAACGGTGATGCACCATCGTCTCGCGAGACGGAAGGATGCCGACAAAAAAAAAATAGGTGAGCACCACTAGGGTCATCCGAGTGTTGGTGGGACTGGTTCTGCATATGTGTACGCAGATGGCTGAGGAGCCCGATCCTGGCACGGGTGGTTTGGGAACAGAACGCAAATGGGACTAGTGGGACGTCTTCAGGAGGGTTGGTAGCATGGGCCTTTCGGGTTTGTCTCTTCTTAGCTGCGGCGGTCATCCTGTTTGCCTCGCATGTCCTGGTACCTTAGTGGATGGATGACATCCAATGGACCTTGATGATCTCGACTTTCCTGATGATCTTGCCCTTCTTCAACATATGCAGGAGAAAACAAACCTTGTCGCAGATACTTCTGCTAGCATAGATTTCAACATACTCAAAGGGAAGAGTAAAATCATCAAAGTTAATGAAACCAGTACATCACCCATCATGCTTGAAGGAGAAGCCCTTGAGGAGCTGGACATTTTTTTTTAACCTTGGCAGCATGGTAGATAAACAAGGTGGTACATATGCCAACGTCAAAATAAGGATCGGAAAAGTAAGAGCCGCCTTCCAGCAACTCAAGAATGTTTGGGTTGCCAACAACTTAGGCAGCAAAATAAAAGTAAGAGATTTCAACGCTCTGAAATCTATGCTGATATATGGAGATGAGACATGGAGAACAATTGCTGTAAACCTAACCAGAATCCAGAACTTTATTAACAATTTTCTATGAAAGATTCTTAGAATTCACTGGCTGCACAAAATCAGCAACCGGGAACTGTGGCAACGGGAAAAGAAAAGCCCATTAAGGAAGATATTCTTCAAAAGCTGTGGAGGTGGATCGGTCATACAAAACTGCTTCTAATACAACAAGGCAAGCCTGAAATGGTACCCACAGGATAAACGGAAAAGAGGCCGTCCAAAAACACTTGGCGCCAAGAATTGATTGGGAGGCAGACATCAAGAGAATTCGCCATAAATGGAAATCATGGAGAAAATGGCCCAGGATGGAGATGCCTGAAGGTGGCCAATGTCCTAAGAGGAAGTGCAGACGCCAACAATGATCGGTGGATTTCCCTCATGGACGAGAAGGCTCAACAATATTTATTCCATAGATACAATTTTCTTATAGGAATCTTAAAATGTTTTTTTTTGCACATATATTTAAAAACTACAAGGATATGTAGCTGCTAAAAAAAATTAATGAAAACAAATTCAGGTTTTTGCGAATTTCGTGGAAAATAAAATTGTACCGAAAGAAATCAGTATTTTGTCAATTTCAACCAAACAATAGCATGCATCGGATTTAAACAAAAAATAATAATATGTAGGACAAGGTTTGAAAAATAAACTTTAAAAAATCTTATTTCGTCGACACCCGAAATTTCAGCAGCAATTTTTAGATAGCAGTTTTGTTTTACCCTCATATTTATTGATTTAAAATATTACGCAATGATCTTCTGTATAGAATGAGCTTCTGTAACAGTTAATTAAGATAAGTGGAATAGAATTTTAATGTAATCTAAAATGATTTCCCTGGAATAAAATTGTCATCCATTTTTTAATTATTTTTTTTTTGTTGAAATTGCGTTTCAATACTTATTGAATTTTCATTACTTATTTTGCTTTAGGATTCTGGTGGTAGAATCATCATTACATTGTTCATTAATTTTTGTTATTAGTTTGATGTTGATCGTTTGCATAGGTGTTCAAAATTATTTTCCGGAACATTTAACTTCCCCATAATCATAAATATAGCGCTAAAAACATTTTAAGATTTCTCATGGACTGCAAATATCTTTTATATATTCTTGGTTTGTGTTACGTGATTTATACTGCAGATTCAATAATTGGTGCTAAGAGGCCTGTCATTAAGTACCCGCAGCTCGATTATTAAGGAACCCTTAATATTATTTTTGCCTATACAATATGTATACAAATTGTTTAAGCATTAACGACTGGAAAAATGAATGGGTATTCACCAAACGTGATGTATAATGACATTGAAAGCCCATTTTAAAATTCTATGATGAATTGAATCTTTAATCTTTATCTCTTCTGGCGGGGGCCTTGATTCTCTTTTCGTAAACGTTTAATATTATATTTCCCATACTGTGACATAGTCTCAACAAATGTAGCTAATTTATTAAATATGATCATAATTGAAATGAACAAATGTTTCATAATTTACATCTTGCACCTTCATGTCATGTTTGCTTATGTATATAAATCTGTATTTATATAAATTAATGTATGTATATATCTTAGTCCATTAAAGCTGACTAAATCATTCATCAGATCACGAGGAAACTTTAGGAAATTGTTGGTTGCTCTTGAGGAATGATTAATGTAAAAAATAAATTTAAACTTTGACATTAATGGGGCCCGGGGGCCCCAATCTATTCCATTTATATTGGTTATATACAAATTAGTTTTTAAGCGTTAGCAACATGGTAAATGAATCAATCTTGATCAAATTTAATACAAACATACTTTATAGCCCATATTAAAATACAATACGGTGTTGAACTCCTAATGTTAATTGCTTTTGGGCTGGGTGTCAAAATCTTTATTTTAGTAAGCGTTAAAGTTAAATAATTTATTTTTACCTATATGACATATATACAAATTGTTTAAGCATTAACGACATGGGAAAATGGATGGATCGTAACCAAACTTGGTGTAAAGTAACTTGATATCATATTTTTAAATTCTATAGGACATTGGATACAAGTTTTAATGTTTATTCCTTCGGGCCGTTGGCCCTGATTCTTTTTTTCGAAAAAGTTTAAGATTTTATTCACCATTATGTGCCATATCTATAATTTATTAAATATGATCTTAATTTAAATAAATGAATGTTTCAAAATGTACATCTTGCGCCAATTGGGCTAGGGAACCGTTATCGTCTTTATTTATCTTGATATATAAAAATGAAAATGAGTATGTGTGTATGACTGTGTGTGTGTGCATTTCCTTTAAAAAACATGCATCCAATCGTCATGAAACTTATGAAGATAGTTTAATACGCTCCGTGGATGATTAGTGGCAGCATTATTTTCTTTATTTAACAGTCATGGGACGCCGGGTGCACAAAATATCAAATTTTCCTTACATGAACTATAAAAATAGTTTAAGAGTTAGCTACCGTGTAAATTGATGGATTTTAATCAAAGATAGTATATATGATTTTAGCAGCCATTAATAAAACACTATAGGGTACTGAACTCTAAATGATCATCCCTTCATTGCCGATTATTAATGATCTCGACTAAAAATGACAAATAAATCCTAGATCTATATTGTGCAGAATGGGGCCATAATAATTTTTTTCATAATATGCGCTATATACAAATAAGGTTATGTGTTAGCTACTGTAAATAGGAAGGGATCTTAACCAAAATGTGTATGCAAAAACTTGATAGACCACATTAAAAGGCTCTAGGGCACTGAAAACAAAAATAATGTAGCATTTTACAAATATGAATAACAAAGAACGTTTGAAGTAAAACTTATCATAGGATAATAGAAAATATTAAAGTATAAACATTTAATCGAATATACAATTTAATATACACGTTTTAAGAATTTAAATAAACGTTTTCATTATCGTCAGGTCAGCGCCCTTTCCAGTTTTTAAAAAAAAAAAATTTAGTTCAAAAATTAGTCTAAGATGCATTAAAATATTATAAGGTAAATGACAATCACACAAAAACTATTGGGCGGTGGGGGGATTCAGATTTTAAATATGTTATTTTTTAAACCCACAAATATGCACTCTCGCAGAGTATAAAAGAAAATCAAACGCTAAACTGAAGCATTGCCGCGTAGGTTTCTGACATAATATTCTTTTAAAACACATCATTCATTCATTTAAAAAAATTATTCATTGTTTGCTGATATTGATGAAAAGTACGACAGGTCTGCTAGAGTTAAATAAAACTTTCATTTATTTTATTATTTTTGTTTTTATTAATTTACTTCCAAATATAGCAATTTCATGCGGACGCTCGAAAAGAATGATTTTTTGTGCGTTGGTTTCTAAAACTAGTAGCGTCATCGGGTAATAAATTGGAAACTATATATATTTATTTAGTATTTTTGGTGCACTGCTTTCTAAAAATAGTAGCATGACGGGCAGACAGACAGACGTGACAGAAAAAACAAATTGCAATACATATATATTGATAAGGAATCTTTGAACAAATAACTTAGTTTTAAAAAAATATGTTTATTATTATAAACTAAATGTACTACATTGCAATGGATTGCAAAGAAGGGAATCTTTTAGCAATGTTAAAGGTAGGTGCTCTTGATTTCTTGTTAATATTACATCTTGTGCGCTACGATATTTGATTAAATATTTTTTAATGTGTACTTTTAATTCGAAAGGCCTCCCGGGGCTCCACTTGAGGGAACCCCCAAACTAGTGTAAGACATTTTTTTACATTTAATTTTACACACCCACAATGTATATGGGTACCCAATAGAGGCTAACACCCCTGGCCAACGAACAACTTAAAATTCACAGATAAGTCACTGACTCTAGGCCCCATTTCCAGACGCCACTAGACGGGGAGAATAAAGATTTTTATTTTTCTGTTCTCATGTAGTCTATTCTTTATCTCAGAGGTCTTCTGGGTGTTGTTATTACTACTTTCCTCATAGCTCGTTGCTCAGTTTAATAAATTAGTATACGTATTTGGAATATCATTATTGTTAGTAATAAATTTTTGAAGTTCTTCTTTGAATTTAAATCAATGTTGGAAGGTTTTCTTTTAAGTATTGTAGTAAAATTAATTATCGAATGTTCATAAAACACGCTTGGTCTATATTCATCTGTAATAAGGGGGATAATTTTAAAAAAAATTAGTTGCGTAAATTAGCTATGTTAAAAAAAAACAGTTGAAGTACCTTTTACCCCATACGTATATGGTGTTCATTTCCAAACCGGATAATTTTAATTTCAAAATAGATAATAAATATTCATTTTTACATCCTTATTAACAATTGTTTTGATGAGCAAAAATAAAGACAATCTTTGTACACGATATAGCTAGGCTTGCATTTAAAAAGGCATAACTGGCTAAATAAATTATTGCCGTGATAATGCTCACAAATTATACATAATTTAGAAAGAATATATATATCATATAATTTTTGCTGTTATAGAAAATCTTCCCACATATTGAAAACGAAAGTATTAAAAATTACAATCTTACCACTTGCTGGGGATCAGAAATGTGTTGAAGGTGACGCTATTCAAGAGTTAAAATAGAGCATAGCGTTTAAATTTTACCTGCAATGGTTCTAAAATATCTGGACTTATGGGGTTAATTGAATATTTTTTTATAGATATTCTGAAACATTCTATTGGCATGGTAGTATTATTAATTTTTGAGATAGACAATATTTATTTATATTTTTAATTTCTTTGAATTTATATGGCTATCGAAAAAACCTATTGTCTATTGCTACTTATTCGAGTGTTCTTTGTATTAATATTTAATACTTTTCATCGGCTCCCAAGTATAATCTCTAAACACTATAGAAATAAATTTTAAAGGTATTGCCCTTGACTTAATATGTTAGTTTGGGTATATCAGACATTATTTATAATACATGTTCAAATAGATCACTTATTAAAACGATAACCCATACAAATTCTCATTTTTCCCGTCCGGGCTTTTGGCGTCAAAAGGGTTGTCTGAAGAAACCAGAAAAATCCACACGTTATCAACATTCAAAACTTTTATAAGTATGTAGGACTTAACACAAAACATAGATAAGCGTAGGACGCAATAATCGTCTGTATAGAATAAACTATGCAAGAGATTAGATACAAAATAATCTTTTTAGCGCATTTTCGAGAAGTCGAATGCGCTTTTGCACCCGTTTTGTCCGTCCGTCCGTCCGTCTGTCATCACCCTTGATTTCAGCATCCATAAGTCCTAGACCCATGAGGTATATATGTTTTTTGTATGTCCTGACCTGCCATTTGTGCATCAACACTCAGTTACTCGATCCGTTATAAAACACCGTTAAAACTACCAAACGATATTTCGAATCGAGAGGTAACACTAGCGCAGGGAACGACCGCCATTGCCGGAAGTCGAATGAGCAATTCTTCCAGCATTGAAGAGTGGTGCGAAGGCGTGCAAAAGAATTAGTTTTTTTTTAGTTGACGTCATTAGAATATGTGTAAAAGTTTAGAGAGTTTTACGTCATCATTTGTGGTGACTGGTAGTTAGATTAAAGAGAATATAAAATTTTTTCAATTGTAAAGAAATGACTTTTAAATAAAAAAAAATGTCATGTATATTCATTACACAAGAAAATTCATAAAAATATGTCTAAAATCTAAACACATTTACTGATAACTACATAATGCTGATATCTAACATAAGTACTGATACATAATACGAAAATGCGCTAACACGACCTGAGTTCCAATAGGGACCAGGCTTAACATGATTTTTATAGATACAAATTGTGTCGTCCTATCAAAGCATTTAGTGAAGTTTCTAACCCTGCGTTACTAAATATAAGATTAATTTATTTGCCATTTATATTTTTTAGTGTAAGTAACTCCTTTTTTACCTGTTTATTTATTAATTTATTTTATTATTATTTTTTAACATTTTTAACATATATTTTTTAATTTTTTAAAATTTATTTTTATTTTTTATTTTTTTTTGTGGAAATCATATAAAGACCAACTGCTAATAACGACATAATCTAAATAGCAATGAAGTCGCATAATGATAACAAACAACTTAAAACAATGATTTGGAGCAGTCACAAACATAGGAAGCAATTAAAGTCTGTTTTTCGCATAATAAATGTGTAAACTATGTTAATTAAAAAGAAAATGTTAGTAAAATTCATAAATAAGAAAAAATGTATTCAAATTAAAGGTGTCAAGTACTGACGATTAATAATAAAATCCATATTTTTATTTTTATTCATATAACAATGTAATGGAAAAATTCAATTAAAATTTAAGCCTACAAAAAATTAACATTAAACAAAAATGCTACCTTCCATTGCTTAGACCAATTCATCTTATAAAATTATGACAAAGAAGAAGAGATTTCACGAATGAGTACAAACTTTATGACTTGAGAACATTCAAAAGTAACGAAAGTAACACATTAAGTGAAATTAAATACTTATAACCTCAAAGAGAAAATTAGAATTAGTATTGCATTCCCAGGACATTGGCTTTAAGTTCATATCGTTACGATTTTCTTTAAACTCAAAAAAGTCTTAGAGATAAATGAGAAAAAGAAAAACGTGTTCTTTCGAAATCATGGCAACGCTCACACATTATTATCTTTTTTGCATGAAGTTTTGGCCAGGAAAGGGGTTGCCTGAACGATTGAAAGAACTAAAAAGCATTTAACATATTTTAAATTAAAAGGAAAAACCAATTTAAAACGAATGACCTTGCTATTTCTTATAAAATACAATAAGCTAAGGTAAGACAAAAGTGTAGCTCATTTATGGAAAAAAAGAAGAAAAAACTGATTTTAAAAAGATGAGATATACTTCCTGTAGATTTCAAATTATTATTTTTTAAAAATAATCTTTTTATATATTTTGTTGTTGCTTTTCCTTTACAACAAATTGCGTTTTTTAGATATTTATTTGTTAAATTTTAATTGCAGGAAAAAATTAACGCAAGACAATTATCTCAAAATTAATCCTTTAATATTCTGAAGTCACATTTCGATAATTTAGTAGAAAAATAGCCCCACATTACAGCATAGAAATAATTTCTTGAATGTTATAAATCAAAACTAGCCACAAAGATCGTCGATTGACGGGAATAAGAGTACTTTGACATGTAAAGCTGATGGTATGACTCTTGGCCTTTCAACCGATTCCCGTTACCCGTTGTGCGTGATTACCCAGTTTATAGTCAAATTCCATCCCAGTGCCTGTTAAAATGTGGCTTAAATGTTTATAGTTGTGTTTACATTGCGGCTCTCGAAACAATTTATCAAATAAAAAAATTGCGTTCAAAATATTTAGTTGGAAGTACATTTTGCTCTGGAATTTGCCGACCGCTAGAGACTAGTCAATGTTGATTATCTACCCAACTCTACTCACCCCAATCCTGTAACCCATACCCTTTCCATTCGCTTGCGCTTCTTGTGTTCATTAACTCGTGTTTGCCTAGACCAAAAACTGATAATACTAATGAACCCAAAGTTTTCAGTCTTTTAGGTTAATAAATAGTTACTAACAGTGTAAGATTGGTAACAGGTTGGTCGTGGTGAATCATGCCAAACGAATTGACGAATTTACAATGTTGTGATAAAATTTTGTAAGTGGAAGGCGGCAACACTACCGCGATCAAACGCCATAAGGCCGCTATACATATAATGGATATTGATAATTTAACTACAGCTTTACCTAGTATTGTGAATTCTTTGAAGCATCACAAATCTTAATACACTATTCCCTCTTTACTTCTCCCAACCCCAGTGATTTAAGAAAAAACGCGAAATTTGATGCAGTTTTATAACGCCTATGCGTCAAGTTATAAATACCGTACTAAAATATTCCAAAAAACTTTACAAAGACACTTTTATTAAATATTGCAGTAATAATGTAGTAAATGCGCATGAATGTTTGTATTTTACTATTGTTGTAATGATAATGTGAACATTTTTAAAACTGTTTTACTGCAACAATGATTTAATCAAAAGAAGCATAATTATAGGAGGACATAAACAACGAATTGCATAGATCCTATACTTTATTATAGTACCGTTAAATTGTTTTCTATGCGTACAAAATATGCAATAGTATTAACAGAGAATGGGACATATTTCAGGTCAAATTTAGACATATAATATAGTATACATCATTTAGATAAGAATAAAACATTACGTACGACACGATAAGGTTAAGAGTCTAACCAGCGATATGCGGTGTGGCGAATAAGGAAACGCAAAGAGTTGAGTGTTTACTGTAGCATGTAACTACAACTTCCCTTGGCTAGTATGTGAAATTAGGTGCAAGGAGGGTGGCGAGGTTGAATTGTATAGCTATATGACGGGACTAAATAGGCAACGTTTCGAATGGATAAGTCGGGTACCGGTTAAAATTGGAACGGGTACTGAGGGAACTTTTTCAACAAAATTGACAGCGCTAGGTATTACATCACATCATCAACATCAACTGACTCATAAATAAAAATCAAACGTCACCAGTCGTTGTTTAAACCAGAGGCTTTGTTTAGATACCATAACCCCCCTCCCTCAACACCACAGTCTGTCCAAAGACAAATACTGCCCCCCAACAACGCGTTCAGTCCAGAAGCCCTACCTTCTCATCACCTTGGTTTTTTGAGAGACCAGCCATCTCGACTGATTATACATTGTGTATTACGTCAAAATTACTGTAATCTAACGGTATCTATTATATAGAAATACTTTTCAAAAATGAAATCCCTACATGGCCGTCTATAAAGTACGTAACGCTCCAGAGGGGCTGAGTGGGTGTGAGAAAGTGTGACAGTTTGTGACGGGGGGAGGGGGTGTCCAGTCATGTGCGACATACTGTTATTTCTGTTAAATTTTAATTATTCTGTTAATAAAATATATATTTTTGTAAGAAAATTTGACGTTCGAAATTTGTGACAGTTTGTGACAGGGGGGAGGGGGGATTAAAATGGTCAAAAATTGCGTGACGTACTTTATTAACGGCCCCGACTTAGTAAAATGTAATGTATTAAGACCTAAAAAAAACTTATTTTATAAGCTGAAAAAACTTACAATGCAAAATCATAATAAGAATACTTTTTAAAAAAAAAAATCTAAAATATAAATACGAAGAAAAATTATCCGTTTATCGTAGAGAAACAGATATCTACAAATTTAGTTAATTGTTAGTGTTCTTTAAAAAAAAGAGCGGGAAGCCATTATAAATGACATACTTACCAAATTTACATTTTAATTAAAGTTTTTATACATCTACGTATATCATCGGATGGAGACAAATTTCGTGCGGGATTATAAAAACATCAAAATGATATAAAATTACATTTCTAAATGGAAAAATGCACACGGAACAGCATTTGAAGCATTTAATAAGTGACTTGTCATAAAAACAATTGCAAATAGTTGTTTAGTTAAAAAAATCTTACACCTATGTGCCTACCTAATACAAATGAGTGTTTTGGAATCAATTTCTCTATGAACTGATATCAAGAAAAGGTTATTGGAAGTAGTCGATCAAGGATTTAAATACGAAAATGGAATATGTATAGGTGTTAAATACAATGGTTGAAGAGTGTAGCTAATAAGTAGTATTGTAATTTCTATTAATGGGGGCAATTTTGTGAAATATGTGAAGGGTGTTATTCATTTGTAGGGGCATGAGTTAATAATATTGCCGAGCTCTGGGTGGCAACAAACAGTATTTCATAGCCACTGATATATTCTTTTTGCAAAGCTTAAACTAAACAAGCAGGGTAAATTTAAGCGCAAACCTTGCAATTAAAGGTCTGTCTTTTAAAAAAGAAAGATAATATCCCTAATCCTCTCTACCCAAGTCATCAATGTTCACGTACGTAGTATTTAGCTCAAAAATTATATACCCACAATTTTTCCTGAATAAAGGTCATGTATAAACTGTAAAGGAGTGGATGTTGTGGATTAACTGGTAGACAAACAATAATGCTTCTCTTTAACAAAATATTTTTTTAAATAAATAAATAAATGAAAAACAACATATGTTGAATATTTCTAGAAAAATCTGATGGTGTGCTACCTGCTTGGGTTAATAACTGTAGATTTGTCTATTGGTGCAAGTGTGTGTGTGTGTTGGGTGGGTATATGGGTGAGTGTATGTGTTTTGGTTATTTCTATGTCTTCTGATGTTTAGCCTCTAACACGACTATCAGTATTTTTCTTCCAAAGCTATTCATATTTATTTGAGTTTACGTGTTGACTGTGTTTTCTTTATCATAGACTAGAGGCAAGTACCCGGCTTCGCACGGGTTTTAAATAGGGATTTCTGGAGAAGCGTACACAATGCTTTTTTCGCAAATTAGCGTTAGGAGAGTGTACTTAACAAATTCCCAAAGTTTCATTCTTCTACCTACACGGGAAAAAGTCGAATGGGGGATTTTCAGTATTTATATAGCATATAATAGTAAAAAAAAAAAACTACATTTGGGCCCCCGGCTCCCAGTAAGTGATAATTTAAATATTTTTTTCACCTGTTACCACTGCGGGGTTGTACTCATCGATTCCCAGGCCATATGTTGCTTCCACCTAAAAAAGAAACCTGATCTTTCGTGAGACATGATTGTATTTCGTTGTCTACATTTTGTTAATAAAGCCCGCTTAAGAAAAAGTACATTTGGGCCCCCGGCACCACATAAGTGAGAATTGTATTTATTTTTTTATTTTTTTGCCATTATTGCCAGGAGAGTAATTTCCAAAAGTTTCATGTTTTTACGACACGGTACATTGGAGAATTAGTGATGAGTTTGTTTCTAATAAAAGAAAAAAACATTTGGGCCCCCGGCCCCCAATGAGTGGGAAGTTTGAAATTCTTTTTCGCAAATTAGCGTTAGGAGAGTGTACTTAGCAACTTCCCAAAGTTTCATTCTTCTTACTACACTAGAAGAATGGTTGATTTTCAGTATTTATATAGCGTATATAAGTTTTTAAAAAACACAACATTTGGGCCCCCGGCTTCCCATGAGTGGGAAGTTAAAAAATGTTTATCGCAAAATATCGTCGCTTTAGCGTACTTAACAACTTGCCAAAGTTTCATGCTTCTATCTATCAGTAAAATAGGATATTTGTTGATTTTTAGTTTTTATATATCTAATATATAAAGCTGAAAGTTTGTGTGTTTGTTTGTTTGTTACCAATAAAAATCCACACCGTTAATATTTAAGTATACTTAACAACTACCCAAAGTTTTATGCTTTAACCTACAATTGGAAATATTATAGTCTAATACTAATGGGGTTTTCCCGCTTAGGGAATGTTAATATTAGACTCTTGCACAGTGCGCACTATTTTGACACAAATATTCTTGACGTGATTTTCATTTTTTATATCTATACTAATAAAAGGGAAAGCCCTGACTGACTGACTGACTGATTCATCACTAATTCTCCAACTTCCCGTGTAGGTAGAATCATGAAACTTTGGGAAGTTGTTGGGTACCATCTGAATACGAAAATTGGCAAAAAAGAATTTGGAAAATCTCACTCATGTGGGACGGGGGCCCAAAAACATTTTTTTCCTAATATATGCTATATAAAAATCGAAAACCACCAATTTTCCTATTTCCCGTGTAGTTAGAAGCATGAAACTTTAGAAATCTTTTGAGTACATGCTCTTTACGATAATGAAATGGACAAAAAAGGTAAATTTCCCACCTATGGGGGACTGGGCCCAAAAACGTTTTTTCCTGATATAAGCTATATAAAAAATGAAAAT
>MUZC01004744.1:270836-302487 GCA_002072015.1 Radix auricularia | reverse complement strand
GGGGGGGGGGTGTCTTAAATACACTTCCACGATAGTAGCAGGTGAAAACATATTAAAAATATAACTTACTGGGGGCCTGAGGGCCAAATATAGTTTTTAATGCACTCACTCACTCCATCATTAATTATCACTAAGTCTCCAACTTCCCGTGTAGGTAGGAGCATGAAAATATGGGAAATCGTTGAATACCCTCTCAGGACGAAAAGGAAATTTAAAATTCCAAATTATGTTGGGCTGGGGCCCAAAAACTATTTCTCTTTATCTGTAAAAATTGAAAATCATTATTTGTCCTTTGTGCCGAGTATGTAGATCTTTAATCTTTGGGAAGTTGTTGAGTACACTTCTTCGATGGTAATAGGTGAATATATATTTAAATTATCATTGTCTGCATTTCGGAGGCCCCACTGTAGTTTTTCTATTAAATGAGCTATTAAAAACTGAAAATTACTGCTTCACCCATTTCCTGTGTAGGTAAAAGTATAACGCCTTCTGTAGTTGTTTAGTAACACCCAGCGATGGTAATAAGGAAAGTAATTATATACATTTCAAAATTTTTACTCAATGGTGGCTGGGGGCCCAAAACCTGTCTTTCCCCCTAAAATGGGCTATATAAAACTAAATCAACACTAATTCTCCAAGCTTCCGCGTACATAGAGGCTTGAAAAATATTAAATCCTTTCTCTCTATGAGGACGATTGCCTAAATATAGGTTTTTTCTCATAATTATTAGTTATAAAAAGACGCATTTTTAATTAACTAAAATCCTAATTTACCGCAGCAAAGCGCGGGTAAATTGCTAGTAGCTCATATAAGGAAAAAAGCAAATAATGGGCCCCCTTACCCTAGGGGTGGTCACCTTGGGTTAAAACATAGCCTATGACCTATTCCAGGTCAAATTGGGGTCCCCTGCAAAATTTCACCACCAAGGGTCCAACGGTGTGGATTTGTATTGGTAACAAACAAACAAACACACAAACTTTCAGCTTTATGTATTGGAAGATTGTTATACATTGTTGGCATCAGAATGTATTAAATTGCAAGCTGGTATATTTTTGTTGTTTTTGATAAATCAGTGAAATTTATGCAAGCGAATAAAAACATTAAATCCCTAGAATTAAATTTATATATATAACATGCCCACAAAACAGTATTTCATCTTTCACAGACAGAATTAGTGAATGTAGCAATAAAAGTGTTTGTGTTGTTGAAGATTAATTTAACCAGTTTCTTAAATAGTTTGCGTAATTTTTTTTCTGGAAAGTTTGCTACATAAACTGCTCTAAAGGAATATATGGATGATAAAAAGTTCGGTACTGTTAGAGATGAAAAAAAAATATATTGAATTGCATGTGGCTAATAAATAAAACGGTTATATTTATATTGAGTTGTAAATTTATAACTTTTTAAAAGACACTTTTTATTGCTGTCGGGGTTAGTCAATAATATCCTGACTTGCACAAAAACTATAGAATAGTAACCACAATATACTTATGCCAAACTTAAACTAAACTAGCGGGGTAAAATTTTAAGCACAAACCTTACGATTCAAAGTGTGTTTTTTAAGACAAAGAACCCCATATTTACCTGTTTTCGGAATTAATATTCACATAATTAATATTATAATTTTAAATTATATCCTATTCAATAGACTAAGGTCATGCTTAGTCTGGAAATAGTACGAATGTTTTTGAAAAGCTTTTCTACAAAAAAATTTAATCCTAAGAACAGGTATTTATGCAGGTAACGATTGAAGATACATCCATTAAAAAACTTGGCTAAATATCTAGCACAATGCGGTTGCATCGCAAACGCTTTGTTTAAAAACTGTAGGCTACTGTTCTTTAAAATGTAAATATATCGAGATAAAAAAATATCACGGGTATTTTTACTTATAAATAGGATTTTGCATCAGAACGTGGGTGTTTGGTAAATAAAAGCTCACTATAAACAACTCATTTTGCGACAAGCTGTGTAGAATTTATTACATGAATACTATATATCAGGAAAACAAATTCGTTAAAGAATTTTTTATGTCAAGGGCGTATCATACGGTTTCCATAATGGAAGTTTTCTTTTAAACTACATAATATAACCTTTCTTTTAAAAAAAAATTATTTAACACCATTCTGTTTTAAAATCAAATCCCTAAATAATAAAATGTTTTATATAAGTAAAATAAAAATAAGTTATTTTATAAGCTAACAAAACCTGCAATAATAATGATAATAACAAAAAAGCTTATATGTAAATACAAAGACAAATAATCCGATTCTTTTAGACGTACACGTATCCACCAATTAAGTGAATTGTTATTATTACATAAAAAAGTGCATGAATGATGTACAATTTATTATAGGAAAATAAATTAAGACTTGCCCATTAGAGTTTTTAAACAGTTAAAGACATTCTTTTTTCGGATAGAGTATACGAAGAAAATTATGCGTTATTAAAGCAAAAATATAAAAATGGATGGGTAATTTTCAAATTCATCATACTTTCTATTGTCTCTAATATAAATATCGTGATTATTATGGATAATTGGTTTTTATTTATCGCTAATCAAATTTCGTGATGCTTTTAAAGTCATCACTAAATTTATTTGGGAATTTGAGACCCAAAAACGAAATATAGTTATTTTTATTTTTATTGTTCCCACCCCGAAGCATAGCACGGGTATATTGCTCGTAAATAATAAATTATAAAGATTAAGTTTACACTATCAAATAAACCCGGGGTTTAATTGGCCTAGGCCAAAGTAAACCCTATCAGGCCAAAATATGTTTTATCGGGATCCTTCCGTCTCGCGAGACGATGGTGCATCACTGTTGGTTTAAGTTGCATTTTCTCGAATGGCTGTGCAGTCCTATCCTTGAGTGACAGTCTTTACCATAGTTTTTACACACGAGTTATGTGCTTCCAAATGTTTTGGCCTTTCTCCTAGCTCTTCTGTCTGCAGCCTCCTCCATTCTTCGCTCCTCGGCTACTATGACGCCCTCTTTGACAACTGTGCGCCACGTAGATCGCTCTTCTGCTTTACACTCCCAGTCCTTGTATGTATTTTGGCTGCTTTCATGTCCCTTTGACAGACATCTTTAAATCACAAGCGTGGGCGACCTGTTTTCCTCTTTCCTGAAACAAGTTCACCATATAGGAGGTCCTTCGGGATGTGGCCGGGGCTCATTCTTTTGACATGTCCTAGCCACCTCAGGAGTCTTTCACTAAGAATTGAGAACATGCTTTGGGTATTAGCACGCGTTAGGACCTCACTATTAGGCACTTTGTCTTGCCATTTAATACCAAGGATGCGACGGAGGCATCTCAAATGGAAGCTGTTAAGCTTGCGCTCTTGTGATGTATAAGTGGACCATGTCTCGCTCCCATATAGTAGTGTACTGATGACACAGATAGATAGATAGATAGATAGACAGACAGACAGACAGACAGACAGACAGACNTGGATGGATGGATGGATGGATGGATGGATGGATGGATGGATGGATGGATGGATGGATGGATGGATGGATAGATAGATAGATAGATAGATAGATAGAATAATAATAATTATAATTATAATAACTATATTATTTATATGGTGCTGTATCTCAGTAAGGAACTTGGCTCTCAACGCTTTCCATGAAGGTAGTAAAATACATTTAAAAAAATAAATTAGCATTCATACTATACCAATCACATTAATACAAGTACATAAAGTAAAAAGCTTCGTTATACTTGTTTATAATTGTATCTGTCTATGTCTAAGTCTGTTGGGTTTCAATGACCAACATCAATTCAAGCAAAGATTAAGCTATAATGTAAGCAAGTTTTCGTTTGAAGAATCAAGTATTAGGTTGTTTTTTATTTTAAACTGGCAGTTTAAATCAAATACAACAAAAAAGTCAAATTAAGATAAAAGATAATGATTTAGTCTAAATAATTAATTAATAAACATCATTTGGGTACTGTTGACACGTTACAAAAGGAAATCAGTCAATGTCGAGTGTCGTAACTGAAAATAATTATAATTTTTGTATCATAATAAGATTGAAAAAAATATTATATACATATACATATGTATACACAGTGCTTTTTTTCTAGCGAAAGATGTTTGGGAACTCACTTCACATCTGTTGTTTTTTTGTTTTTTTTTGTTTGTTTTTTTTGTTGTTTTTTTTCGAGTCCCCACTGTAGAAGGACTGACAGTAAGTAAAATGCGCGATGGTCGAAGTTGTAACGAGCTGGACTACTGAACCGCTGTCGCGGGTTCGAACCACGGATCTCGCAAGACCCCAGGGCTTTGCACTAACAACATAATTCTATGCTATTTAGTATCTTGGAAAGTTTTGGCAGGGGCCGTTTTGACATTGGCCGTTTTGACCTGGGCCGTTTTGTCGGGTCACCAATTTTAAAGTTTGTTCTATTACATTATACAGAAACGGTCAGATATTAAAGAAAATTACTTCGAGGTGATAGTAAAGAAATTTGGTTGACGATTTTTTTAGTTTATTGGTTGTGAACGTTATGTAATAAAAATGTGTATAAAGGTGATCCCCAATGTTTCTACTCATTCTAGGTGTGTTAGGAAAATAAAGCCAATAAAGGCGAAATATTTATTTTTTTATATTGCTACCTTATCAAGAAAAAATAATTTTAAAAGTTTACATTAATATTTAAAAATTATGTTTTCACTTATTTTCAAAATACTAGTTTTCCATTCCAAATGTTTACATATTTTCCTACTACGATTTAAATTGTTTTAAAATTTAAATCGAACAATTTCAAAACTCTTTATACAAGTACATTTGAAGTTATGCGACAGGCTATGCATGAATGATAGATACAAGACAAGAAACATACGTTACAAAATCTGACATATGGAAAACACTTTTCTTGTTATATTTGCAAGTAAAATCACATAAAAATCCATCTTCTTTCTTTGTGGCATTGGAGTAAGAAATCCAACACATTCTCGATATACACGTTTCTAATTAAAATACACGACCATGCATAAATCACGGATGAGCGTAAGATATAATCATCTTCTGATTGGAAGTAGTGCCCGTAGTTTATTGGGGAGAAAATAAAAACTATGTCACTTTGTATCAACTATTATATTATACAATTGCAGGTTTCCATGGATAATCTATGTATTAACATGATAAAGTATTATGTCTATCAATGTAGATATTTAATCGTCATAAAATTCAATTAGTCATAACACCATGAAGTATTTGTTAATATAATAGGAGGCATTCAGTAACTCTTACCTTTTACTAAATCTCATATACAGTAGATGACAACAGCGAATCATTTGGCAATATATGAAAAGACCAGATTTTATATTTTATAAAGGCAACAAAGATACAGCATACAATAGTAATGTCCTGTGCTTTGACAATGAAATTAATTGATATGAAAACTTTGTAGTCTCTTCAAGGAAATATAAGGATTCATTTTGGCACAACGTGTTTTATTGAAATGGTTTTAAAAATAGTGGTCAATGATAATTTCACACATTTTAAGAGACACCAAAATTAAATCAAAGCCTACCTTGTCCCTCATACACCCTTCCCACAAAAAAAACAACAAAAAACGACCTAATAAACATAATGGCTACGAAAATTAACGATTAATATCTCGATTGATCAGTAAAGCGTTTTATCGATTAAAATTATTCTAATCTCTAAAATAGCGTTTAAAATTAAAGAAAATGTTTTAAAAAGTTTTTTTTAGATTTTTAATTAAAAAATAAATAAATAATAATAAATAACGTTTTTTTTCGTTTGCCAACTACATATATTTAAATATATCTTATAAAATTGTTTTTTTAGAAATTAAATACTTCAGTTATGGGCACTTTAAAGAATGTCATAAAAGGGCACAAATGTGAAGGAAAACAACATAGTGAAAAAAGAGATTATGAGGTTTAAGAAAAAAAACATAACTTTTAACCCAATTTTCAGGTTAATGGCGCCATGCATGTTATTTTTAGCTTTAATCAAAATTATCGATTAGTGATTCGGTAAGTTTTCAAAGTTAACGATAACATTTAAATTAATCGATAACAGCCCTTATAAATACAGTAAATAAAATAAAACGTAATTGACATAGAAGAACGTTTTCTTGTATTACAAAAGCGCATTATAAAAATCATTTTTATGTTAGCCTTTTTCCATAAAGTGATCTTTAAAAGTTTATAATAAGGCTGACGGCATTTAAACTGAGACGTGTTCTGGTTGATTAAGAACGAATGTGTTTATTAATATGTGACTGTGACTGGATGGTAGTGTCAACATCTACCCCTTGAAATCGACATATGTTATTGTAGGTCGGGATTGCCAATTAATTCATGCTCTAGCTGAGGGGTTGGGAAACTTTTTGTCTGAGAGGGACAAAAATACCACATATTTTAAAAAGTAATTCTACGAGAGCCTTACGTTGTATTTAAAACGTTAAGTTCAATTTGATGTGTCTATATTGTCTAATTTCAACACTAGAAGTACAATAATTATGGGTATGAATTCTTTATTTTAAAATTGTTATGCTGTTTTTTAAATGTAATTAATATGTTGATCAAAGGAGTCTGAATAAATATGGGTTTTTTTTTGTTTTTGTTATAATTGGTCGAAAGTTAGTCTGAGAGCCAGATGCTACCATCCATAAAGCATCAACTGGTTCGCGAGCCATGGTTCCGAACCCTGTTCTAACTTAACGTTTATCAATGAGACTGATATGACATATGTAGTAGGTACCTTTACAGAAGTGGGGAAGGGTTGGTCAACACACTGTAATGAAATATATTTAAAAGTGCTCAAAGAAGGTGGTAAAATTTGTAAAAACATATAGTGTCTTTTTATGATTTGGTTTTAAAGTTTTGATGTACACAAGAAATATTGCCCTTACAATTTGTAACGCCTACAATTACTTTATCTTTATAAAAACTAGAAAACGTTTAACATACTAATAAAAAGTAATAACTAAATCAATTTGTACGGGCTTTACATTTTCTTTCTGGCTACACCTTTAAAAGGGTCTTACAGTAGACAGCATAATGTAAATTTTTAACCACTTGACATTTAATGTAAATTAATAAATTCAATGGCAGGGCGAACTGATCTGAATTCTAGCAAGGAGTGCATTGAAGCATTACATTTTTTTGTGTTATACAGGTCACGATAATCTTTTTTTTTAAAATTGTTTTCGTATAAGAGACACTTTATTGTTTGCTCTTTGACTATTGAATTCACCAGGCAAACTCTTTGATAAATCGAATATCACTTTAGCACCACATAATCTCAACAAGTCTTCTCGACTCAGAAGATTTTTAAATTAAATGTGAACTAAACTGACAGCACTATTTTTAGTTAGGTGTAGGTATATAGCTAACACGACTTATTTTTGCCTTTTAAAAACTGTTTGAAATTATACTTAATCTACAGGTTGTAAATTAAACGAGGCTATTTTTCGTGTTAGGCCTAAAAACATGCATGACCCCTTTATAAAAAAAAAAAGAATAACATTTGGTAGTTTTTCATCTTTGAAAATGATTCAATAAGAAAGATAAATATCATTTATTATTTTAAATATTATAAAGGTAAATTTCTTTTTAAAAATTAAAAGTGTTTAGAAATGTACACATAAGCACACTTCCCAAAGTAATTGTTTCAAATAATGTTCGCATGTATTAAGAAATAGTTTGCTTTTCTGATTTTTCTTAATTTGTCTAATTTTTTACATAATAAATTGACATGAAGGCTCACAGAACCTAAAATATTATAAAATGGAATATTTTAAAAGTATAGGCTAATTTTTTTAAAGTGAAGAATTTTTTTTTTAAATTAGATATTTTATTAGTGTTTTTGGAAAATTTGACTCAGTTTAAAAAGTGCATAATTTAAGAGAAGGATTACTAGAATACCGAAATGTATTTTAGAACATTAAGTAAGTTAGTTTAAAATATTATCATTGGTAATTTTATCCCTTTTCTATATATCACTTAGGAGACATATAAATGAGTAAAAAAAGAAATTACAGTTACAAGTACATTACTTAGGCAACACAACATGTGATTATGCAACTAGTCCCGACTACAGTTTAAAAATTTCTCTAATCAAAGGGACATAACCACATAAATGTATGTGTTTATATCGCTTATTGATCATGTTTCTTAGATTTTGTAGTATGCATTATACACTAGTTGATAGTTAAAATATTTAATTTATCTTCACGTAATTCCTATAATCGTGTTCTCTATTTGTACATTCCGCAAGAAGTCAATATGTTATTGGTATAGTATGACCAATGCATTCTTTTATATTATTGTAAGAAACACAT
The DNA here is from genome assembly GCA_002072015.1 of Radix auricularia. Taxonomy (NCBI): domain Eukaryota; kingdom Metazoa; phylum Mollusca; class Gastropoda; family Lymnaeidae; genus Radix; species Radix auricularia. The sequence goes on along the minus strand of MUZC01004744.1, from coordinate 294,156 downwards.
ATACCTACGCTAACTCACTAGTGTTATGGTACATTTCCTTTTTAAAAAATTAAAGAAAAGAAAAAAAAATCAACAAAATAAACAAATCAACAAAACAAACATAATAAAACCTAATTGAAAACAATTGAGCATGGTTTCCTTCTGTTCATAAAGGCATTGGAAAAAATGTAAAAATTAATATAGCCTAAAATTCAATGACGACTTTATAACAAGAATCCTAAAATAAATCAAGAGGCATATTGTGTTTCTCCTCTATAGTTTGTAATCAACACAAATGCTTGAAATAAAGCCAGCATTAATCTGGTCCGAGCCCTATAACTCACCAACAAAAAACGTCTCGGGAAATATGATTAAACTGTCAAAGCTTTTATTACCAGATATGAAGTTCTTTTAAATAGAATTCCACTTCCTTATATACATTATTCTTTTAATGGCTATCAATTTTGTCCTATAAAAGTTCATCACATTATCACAGTCAAGTAATATGTGGGACAGTAGGAAGTCAACATCTCAAGTATAAACTTAGAGAATCCCTGGTTTTATACATTTATAATATACACGGATTTTACATATTGTACAATACATTTATTAAAATTAATTACAGATGGACAAAAATAATTTAAAAACTGGACATGATGTAGCGCCGTATTCCTTAAGACTTGAATTTAAAAATATTAATTTAAATTCTTTGTTTAAGTTACATTACAAAAAATTCTAATAGCTAATATAGCTTTTTTTTATTTTTTAGAATCTACTTTGAACTTATTCTTGACAAAATTGAAACAAAAGCCAATGATAAAACATACATCACCCAAACAAATGAGTGAACATACGCAAGAAATTATCGCAATGCCCAACGTACCAGCGACCTTGGCAGAGACTCTTTGATCAGGGACTGAAATCTTGGTTCTTTTATAGCTTGAAGTATTTTGGGCGTTTAGATGAAGACTCTTACTGATGCTGTCCCTTAACTTCTTGATTGTCTCCCTAAAGAGTAAACTTTTCTTCGGGTCACTCGAATCGTCGGTCGACAAGTTGGAAATGTTGACTTCTGGTGTGACGCTATCATAAGTTGTGTCCTCGGATAATTCTTGGCATGTCGGAACACTGATTGGTGTCGTATTGGTGACACCAAACACCGGCTCGTCGGTTGAAATTGTCTGCCCATCAGTTGGGTTGCTGGAAGATGTGGTGACATCTGGTTTGTTTGTGTTTTCTGGTAGAGCATCTTCCTCTCTGATCAGTTTTTTTAAATAGGCTTGAAAACCAATTGAGCTTACATCCTATTTTTGTAATAGCCAAAATTTAAAGGCCACTTTATTAGTAAATGGAATTTTTAATAATAATAATATAAAAATCATGATATTGGAACGTTCGAAAAAAAAGTCTTTCAAGTAATGTATATAAAAATATTTAATTTTTTAAAATATTTACAAACTTTTTTTTTTAATATAGTATTTTGAATTATAATCCATTATATAAAATGTTTATTTAGATTAATGAATTAAAGTTTAATTTGAGATATATAGAAAATTATCTTGGATAACGAGCAATTTTTTAATGAATTTCTTTGTTTTTAAAATAACTTAAAGGGCTAAAAACAACAAGGAGAGCAGTTTTCATTTAACGTTGCTGGTTGATGAAAATAAATAATTTCATTTTTTTAAAGACTCTTTAAATTTTCAACTATGATAATTTATTTTTAATGTAGTAAGCAACTTATTATTAGAAAAATGTAACATGTATATCATAACTATTTTGAATAGAAAACAAAGTCTTACAGTAGAAGGCTGTAGTTTATCATTAAAACCTAGTGGATGACACATGGCTGAACGTGAATTAGTCGCATACATGTAGACACCAAAGTTTTGCTGAAGTCCAATGCTAATGTGGTAGCTGTGATGGGTTGATGAATCGACTTGGTAATGACAACCAGAGAAGGACGTCCCTAAAGAGTTTTGTAGGGTGATCCATGAAATATTATGAGAAATGAGTAGTCCTTTAGCTTGTTTAAGTTATTGTTATGGAATTGATTAGTCAATATCTAAATTTCCTGTAGAGACTAAACTTTTCTGCCGAAAGATCAATCAAATAAGCCCATAATTAATTGATTAGATGGCCAGGCTCTATCGCAATTTGTTTTTAAAAAACAAATTGTAAAGAGGTCCATTAATTTATTATTTTTAAACATTTTGTGACATTAAGGTCTAATCAAATAAAGGAAAAAAATAGAGTGTCATTAAAGAGGCTTCTACAATAAAAATATCCCACCCCCACCCAAACTGAAGTTAATGAGTATCTTAAATCATTCATACTTAATAAATATATTTTTAGCAAAGGTGTATCCCAAAATCGTGTTCAGATAAAAAAAATTAATTCAATTAAGAAAATGTGAACGAAAGCAAATGTATAATTTAAGATAAATGTCATTGACAATGTCAGTGGCTGTGACATTTTAATTTTACTTTCATTTAAAGTGAGCAAAGAGACTACACGAATTTAATTGATGAATAAAAAATGTATAATAGATGAAACGATCAAGTTTCTTTATAACATTACGACGTCATACGCTGTTTTAATGCAAATTGAGTATTTACCTTTTATTTCCATACACGATAAGTTTTGTGGTCTAGGTTGTTTGTTAATCTCAATAAAGTTCGTCATATCACTCCTTACTACAATGTGAAGAATAATTTTGTAGGATTGAAGTATTGTGTTTATGACAAAATCGTATTGACGTCTCCAGGCGGTGGACGGTAGTATTGTTGTTAAACACGATGGATGAAACTCTTCTGGAGATACATAATTAATCCAGAAAATGAATTAGAATTAAGCTTTAAAAAGTTGAAAAGCATTAGGTAATTAATTTCTTTTTTACCAGCTCAACTACAAACATTATTGCAAATAATAACGTCTCAGATTTCAACATAAGTATTTAAAATATAGATAAATGTATGTTTTATAATTTCTGAGTTTTGTGGAAGATGTTTTAAATATTTTTTAAAAAAATATTCTTTTTATTTACTTAATTTTAGATTTTAAAATGACCAACAAGATTGAAAATGTTTGCAGTTGATCATTATGAATTTAATTTTTAGCAGTTTTGTATGTCAAAAGAAAAGACTTACCTTCTTGCACCCAACTGATTTTATACACGTAGAAGCTTGTATTTCCTTGGACGAAGACGAATTCTGATCCATCAAAAGGGAATTCAAGCACGTCTCCAGCCGACTTGATCATTTTTGTCACTTTGCCATTTCCAATAAAGACCTTTATGGTAATATGTATTACATAAAAGAAGTGTTAAAATTATACACGAAATTAATTGTTTTTATTCTTTATATTGTCAACATCTCCCATTTTAGAGTCTGTATTGTAAGTAAACCTGTAAAAGATGACATTGAAAATTTCAGGAACCATGTTACCTATATAAAGTGAGGTAGCCACATGAGTAATCCATTTACACAATTATTTGTACAATTGACTCATAAAGACTCGCGATAAATACATAGTATTTAAGAAATTCGCATATTAAAAGTATTATTACTTCGTATAAAAAAGGGGGTTTTACATTTTGTCATATTTTCTATTGCTGAAGATTTTTGCTTTCTGAGCTCTCATACGAAACACAGACCATCCCGGCCTGTTGGTAATTTACGCAGCACTCACAGGGCACGTCTATGAGGGAAATGTGTAGCGTGCGATGCCCAGGCGTTTGTTCTCATACGTTGTGACATGTCAATCAATTCGGAATCCTTCCGTCTCGCGAGACGATGGTGCATCACCGTTGGGTTGGGTTGCATTTTCTCGAGTGGCTGTGCAGTCCTATCCTTGAGTGACAGTCTTTTTACACATGAGTTCTGTGCTTCCAAATGTTTTGGCCTTTCTCCTAGCTCTTCTGTCTGCAGCCTCCTCCATTCTTCGCTCCTCGGCTACTATGACGCCCTCTTTGACAACTGTGCGCCACGTAGATCGGTCTTCTGCCTTACACTCCCAGTGACTTGTATGTATTTTGGCTGCTTTCATGTCCCTTTGACAGACATCTTTAAATTGCAAGCGTGGGCGACCTGTTTTCCTCTTTCCTGAAGCAAGTTCACCATATAGGAGGTCCTTCGGGATGTGGCCGGGGCTCATTCTTTTGACATGTCCTAGCCACCTCAGGCGTCTTTCACTAAGAATTGAGAACATACTTTGGGTATTGGCACGCGTTAGGACCTCACTATTAGGCACTTTGTCTTGCCATTTAATACCAAGGATGCGGCGCAAGCATCTCAAATGGAAGCTGTTAAGCTTACGCTCTTGTGATGTATAAGTGGTCCATGTCTCGCTCCCATATAGTAGTGTACTGATGACACAGGCTCGATAGACGCACAGTTTGGTTTTCTCCGTTAGCTTGGTGTTTTGCCAGACCCGTTTATTTAGTTTAGCCATTGTTGCGGCTGCCTTGCCAATTCTGCTGTTTATTTCTTCTTCAATGGACAGTGTATTGGAGACCTTGGATCCCAAGTAGGTGAAGCTGTCCACAACCTCCAAGTTTTCATTATCGATATATATTGTAGGAGGAGGTAGAGTGTCTTGGGCCATGATTTTTGTCTTTTTCAAGCTTATTTGCAGACCAAATTCTTTGCAGGCATTGGAGAAGCTTTACACGAGTTGTTGCAAACCAGATTCTGTATGTGCTGTTAGTGCCGCATCATCCGCAAATAGTAGCTCTCGAATTAGGACATCCGTCGTTTTGGTCTTGGCTCGGAGGCGGGCAGTGTTGAAAAGTCCTCCATCAGCTCTGGTATGTAACCAGATTTCCTCACTGCTATCCTTGAATGCGTATCGAAGAAGTACAGAGAAGAATATTGCGAAGAGTGTTGGTGCGAGTACACAACCTTGTTTAACTCCGCTGCTGACAGGGAAGGCCTCTGACTTAGCTCCATCGAACTGCACTGTGCCAAGCATATTTTCATGGAACTGTCTGATGATGGCAAGTAGGTGAGGGGGACAGCCAATTTTTGCCAGTATTTGGAATAGCCCGTTGCGACTGACTAAGTCGAAGGCTTTTGTAAAGTCCACAAATGAAATGTATAGTGGCATCTGCTGCTCTCTGCATTTTTCCTGGAGCTGTCGTATGGAGAACACCATGTCTATGGTAGACCGACCGGACCGGAAACCACACTGAGATTCTGGATAGACGCGGGATGCTAGGCTTTGTAAACGTGTTAGTATAACGCGGGCAAATGTCTTTCCCACAATACTAAGGAGTGAAATGCCGCGATAATTATTGCAATCACTCCTATCACCTTTGTTTTTATATAGTGTCACTATATTGTGACATGTAACCACTTGGATTTAGGGAGACAAGGTAGACCAAGGGAACAAACAAATCCCTGCCTTCATGCAAATTCGAATCCGTTATTTTTGGTATGCCACAGCAGATTTGACTTGATTAAATGATTGGATTATATTTCATTTATAAAATATATATAATGTAATAAAAGTGTGATAAACAAGTAATACAAATGCGAATAAGTATTTAAACACAATTCCAAACCAGGAACTTCCTATTGGTTTATTCATTGGAACTTATTCGATAGATTCTAATAGTCTACATTAAAATCATTTTCAAATCGATAATTCTAAAAGTAGACAAAAAATATGCTGCTTAAATTATGGGAGTAAAACGAAATTAGAATTTTTTTCAAAATTTCTTCTCCAAAATCGTTCTGAATAGAATAAGCTATCATTTTGCGTTTGTTGCGACCGGATAGATGTCATGTTTGGCGAGAAATTTAAATAAAATTTTTTTTAAAAAAATCAGGGAATCCTGTAAAACTTTTCTATAATTTTTTTTGTCCATGCACAACCTTTGGACCTCCTTATCATATTGGCAAAATATCCCAACCCCCTTTCCGACATGTTTGAGGAGTAGTTGCTTGTGCAAGCTCGAACAGACAGGAAATACATTTCAAACATATAGACGCAATTTTCCAAAGTAAATTGCGTTAAAAAGAAGTTTCGTGTCAATAAAAATTAATTCTTCACATACTCAAAAAATTGTAGGCTGGGAAAGATAACTGTTATGTCCCAAAAAGTTAATGTTTGACGTAAAAATCATTTTTAAAAAATAAATGTCTATTGTACATTTTTACTTTTTAAATACTTACGTCGATTTTTGTCCAGTCATTGCAAGCTATGAATTTAATGATATTCTTATTTTGCAGGTTCATAGGATCTGCTGGGAAAACGAAGTACTCATTTCCGATGTACGGTACTGGTAGGATTTGATCCATAGTAGAATCATTCGTTGACTCCTCAGTGTTATACTGTTGTTTTAAAATACAAGGCAGTTTTAAAATTATAATAATTTTTAAAAACGATTTTTTTTCTCGACGTTTAAAAAAAAAAGAAAACATTTAAAGGAAAGACAGTTAAAATATTGTTACACGTTTTTTTTTTTCAAATACAATTAATAGCATTTGTAATGTAAATTTTTTAATGTATTGAATTGATATGTATATAAGTATGTATGTATGTGTGTATATATATATATATAAGTATAATGAAAGCTTTACCAAATTTAAACACCTCTACTCCGTCATAAATAAGTGTATGTAATAAACTTGTATAACTACCATTAACACAAATTAGCAGTGAGCCATGCAAAAGTTTCTAATATTGTGCAACTTAAATTGACATGTTGCTGTTGTATAGTGCAGCTTAAATTCAACATTAAATATAGTTTATAATATTAACTATGTGTTATTTCTAAAATATCCCGTTTTATAATACTTACATTGTCATATTTTTAAAATTGTTTCACAATTTAAAAAATATGACAATATGCGAATTATAAAACTGGATATTTTAGAAATAACACATATTTTCAACTATTACAAATGAAACAGATGTCTTTACTCTAAATTTTTCTGGTAGTAGATATTTACTTTGGTATGAATAAGTGTGTGTACTTTTCATCGACAAAAACAATTTGCTACAAATTTAGTGCTTTATTTTTTTTTTAACAAAATAAAATTTTAATTTTCAAAATAAATTTAAAAGTTATTCACAGTATTAATATTTAATAAGACAAACCTCTGGACTTTTTACAAAAACTGCAACTGGTTGGCTTCCATATAAAAATGCGCCACGGAGATTTAAGCTGCGACTTATCGTCATCACATCATACGTAGATTTGAGAGTTGCTTGGGTAAAGATGAGATTCCTGGCAGTAGAAAATTTTATCCACAAAAATTATATAAGTGTTCAAATAAAATTCTGAAGATAACATGTTATTCAAAATAATTTTAAAAAAACAATACAACTTTTAAATATTGTTTTCTTGTAAAATATACCATATTTTCATTTTTAAAAAAATAGCAATAGATTTTAATTTGCTTAATTGAAAAGATTCTAGCCAAGAAAAAATTTTAAATTATTTATTTTTACCTAACGTGAACTTTTCCTTTTGCGTACGATGAATTTTCGCAGTTCTCATTTCTGTTTACGACAAGGATATCAGTTTCATGACTTGACATGGCAACGACCAATATCACAGTGGCTGTTGATAAAATTAACATGTTATTTTTTTTTATTCAACATTATTCAAAAATTTTATGAGAATATGGATCATTTGGTTGTTTGCAAGAAAAAAAATGTCTAAATTATCATTTATCTGGATTTTTAAAATATGCAGTTGTTTGAAATTCGAAATAACTGCAGGAAAAAATAGGATGCTGATATGTATGTATATTCAAAAAAGCGAAGCTTTATCAAAGGGTACGAAAAATTCTTTTTAAAAAGAACATGTTAATGTTAATTGTAATTCATAATTTATTTTTTATTATAGTTTTATATATAAGAACATGCATACACCCACAACCCCACTTTTTTAAAAACATACACACATACAGATATATCATTTGGAACAATCAACAACAACTAGAATAAACTTATCATTGTATTTATTTGACCTTCTTTTTCTTCCGAGACTGAAAATAGGAAATACGATTGGTCGACATCCATTGCATCGTAGATACTAGCAGGAAATAAGAGAGTCGAACTTGATTTGTTCTTTGTTTCATTTATTATATACAAGATTACTGTGACGGGTTGGTTGGATTCTATCAGAACGTAGCTTGAGGAAACATCTGAAGGAAAACGTTTCACATTTGTATTAATCATACACTTTTAGATTAATTTAAATAATTTCTATAACACTCCAGGGCATCAATACATAATCTATAGCTTCTTACAAGATCAGAAAGTTGCCACAATCTTATATGGCAGATATTAGGATGGCTGTCTTAAACCAAATAAAAGCATATGGATAATTTAATTTTAGAAATATTTTTGTTATTTTACATTTTCTTAGCAAGATATTTATTGTGATTTTGGTGTGCATGGCTAGGACATTGATGTCTTTACTGCTTGCTATTTTGTAGGGTTATTAATGTCGTCTTAATTCCTCTTTCGTGAAAGTCATTAACCTTGGCCTTTCAATAAGTTTGTCTATTGTACGTCAGTACATGAATTAGGTGTTTTGTTATATTAACATTAAAGACAATAAAATATGTTTTCAGCTTACTTAGAAAATGTGTTTAAAGCTTGAGATGTAAAAGGGTTTCTAATGTAAAATTTTATCAAACTTTTAATGTGACGCACGCCTATTTTGTTTTTATGAAATTTGATAACTTATGAATATTGCTAGTAAAAATCCATCTATACATGATTATTCAGACTTTATATTAATAACTATTTTTTTTCAAGTTATATATTGATTTCTTTAAAAAAATTTATAGTTGATTTTCGTGTCAATTTAACCTGAAGTCAAAACTAAGATTTTTATCTTATCAACGGATTAGCTAATAGGCTCTAAAGTCTTACATGTAATTATTCAACCTCGTAGTTCCTGGAACTGTGTTAAACAACCTCAGGTTTTGAAGATATTTTTCTTACTTTCACTAAAAAGCTCTCTTAAATATCTTGCGAAATATATAATAAATTAAATTAAAATGTTTGGTTTTATTTATTTTTAAAAAGCATTCTATATAATATATATTTTTTCCTTAAGGAGAAATAGTTTTGAAGTAGCAATGACACATTCCTTTTATATATAGATTTTTGATATCTTAAACTATCATTTCGTTTCTTAAAAATAGTATGGACATAAGAGCTGTATAATAAAGAAGCACGTTGTTTGCAGCCTGCAGTGTAGTTTATTTGACATATTTAAATATATTTCCACTACGTTTTAATTTGTTAAAGTCTGTTATATCCAATCACATGCAGAAAATATCTTACCCTTATAAGCTGACACCAGAAGTTGGTCTAAATCAAACTGTACCTCGTGTTCTGGCAGCAAAGGTTGTGTATATTTAGTTATAAGTACGCCCTCGATGTATGCTTTAAATGTGATGTAAATAACAAAACTGTAACCAGATACAACTTGAAGAAAACCTTTGGGTATACCACTGGCTGACAAGTGTGGGATTGCAGCAACATACCTTTGGGTATCTTTATAGACAGCAGCTAAAGAATTTGATGAAATTCAGTCAATTTTATTATATACTAATTAAACCATATACCGGTACATTTTTTTTTTCAAAAATAATATTTTAATAAAAACAAAATACTTTACATTGACACTGAACTAACATAAATCTAAGTAATATACCAGAAATATAATGCTAAGTTCTTCTTACCCGTCTGACAAAGAAATCCCAATAGGTTCCGAGCGTCTCTATGTTCCCATCTGAAGTCTGTCCCAGAGTTTTGCCACACTAGACGATGCATCGGTCCATTGACAGGTAATACGTTTAAAAGGTTGCTGTTGATAGCTTCACCATTTGTTTGCCAAATAAATGTCCCTGTTTCGTTAACATATGTGCCGCCTATCCAAACTTGAAATACATGTTCATTATAGAAAATAATTTGTGTCAATGTAAGTGATGAATGTAGCAAACAATTTCTGTCAAAGTAAGTGATGAATATATTTAACAATATCGTACATTTCTTGTTCTTTAGAGTAAGCCAATTACAATAAAAACTGTTCAAACACATGGTAAATATGAATACAGTTTTAGATTTAGCGCATCCTTTTTAATAATAGTCTTACTTATTTGTCTAAAAATAATTGTGTTGAAAAGAAGGGTTATCACTGTTACAGTACAAATACACATTATGTTAATTTAATTTTCCCTGCTATTTAATTATCGAAAAAAAACCTTTGGGAACGTTTATAGTATTATAGTTAAGCCGAATTAATGAAAATAAAGAAAAACTATTTATTTACCATGCATGTCGATGTTTTTATATTTTTAAATAACATGCAATTAAACTTGAGGTACATTGTAAATGATTATTAAATAACCCTACTAACTTTACATGAATTTTTTGCATTGCGCAAATCCCACCCTAATCCCCCGCCCTCTACGACCAAATAAAAAGGAGGCTATTGTTACATTAGCTTAATAAAATAAAACTAACAACTAGACGTTTAAAACCTTTATCCGATCACAATTAATTTTGTCCTAATATAATTTATTGTAATTACATTATATCTGACCCCCATGTGATTTCATTTTAATATTTAATACAGTTTATTTTAAAACAAATTACACTATTTTTTATAAGACATCAGTAAACGTATTAACATCCCTGAACGAAGTGTTAGAAAGTTAGTAAGGATACTAATATGCTGCCAATAGGAAATGGGGGACCTAATTATGTTACATTTCTTTTTAAAAAATAAATTTTATTTTATTATACTGTATTTTATTTTATTTTTCGTAAAATAAATATTGGTTGGAATGGACATTAAAACGTTGAAAACAAGCAGACTGTGATTTGGTGGTCTATTATGGTAGTTAAGCCACATTATTAACGCTATGCTACATTTATTCTCAAATGTTTTAACAGATAGAAATTCATTTCAATTTGCATGCCTAGACAATTACCTACCCATCTTGTGTGTAAAAGAAACAAAAATATGATTTTAAAGTGTATTTTAGTGTAATGAAAATAAGTCGCGTTTACTAGATATAATTGGGCCTGACATCAGATAGCTTCGCAGGTAAACCGTTATGTTTCTTTGAATATCTGCTGTTGTTGGCTCTGCGAGATGTGAGTTTTGAAGTAGACAGTAGGACTGGGGATAAAAAAAGCAAAACATTACTTTACATTTTGCTTACTTTTAAGTTTTTGTTTTGTTTTCTTGTTATTTTATAAGTGATACAATTAAATGAATTGCAGACAGTTCAGTCCTTAGTATCGATATTAACAAGCATAAAAATATCTACCTACGTATAATAAATACTACCTGGGCGTCATCCCACGTCTTGTTTAATGAGTAATATTTAAAACAGTAACCGGATGAGTATACTGAGTAATCAAGGATTCCATCACAAGGGTTGATTGCTTCTAAAATTGAATGAAAGTCCGTAGTTAAGATTAGTAGAAGAGTGTCATTTTTTTTTTAAAAAGCCCATGAAAGAATAAATCAATTACAATTTGTTTGAGCTATGATCATGGAATACATAAAAAAAATTTAACTGCTTTTATCATTAGACCAAGAACCTCTCGAATACTCAAATATGATATTTAAAGGCCCTTTCAGAATCAGACTTTCTTAAAAAAGATTAAAATCAACATTAGACTTTGGTTGAAACATGTAGCAACACAATTTCTTTAGTTTAAAAAAGATTTACATTTGGACATTGCTTATAAAAGTCCCTTGGAAATGAAAAGGGAAGCAGTTTTCTAGAGTAAACTATTAACCTCTCTCAAGCTTGTAATGTTTAAATAAAAAACTTTCTTTGTCTGATATCAGTTTGCGTATGAAGGGAATTGTTTAGCACTTCTTCTTTGCTAACTTTCTCATTCTTTACTCGTGTTCTTTCTCCTTGTTCATTTACAGCGTTTAAGTTAATAAGGTAAGTGTTATGTTTGGAAGTGGATCTTTCAGTTGACAGTTTTTAACACTTTTTTTTTTAAAACTTGCATTTGTTTTTTGTCAGTTTGTCTATCCGCAAATCTTCAAATGGTCCAACGTAAAATGAAACGACTTCTGATGGTCCTTTGCATCTCAAAATTTAACTCTGATAGATCTTTGATTACACTGCATTGTATCAAAATTTCAGATCGATCAAATTAATCGTAATTAAATCAATGAATGTTTAATAAGTACACAAAATATATATATATACGTTTTTACAAGTCGACTACAAAGATGAAAACAAATTTAAAACAAGTTGAAGAACTTTAATTTGATGTGACTAAAAACAAGGTACATGTGCATCAGAATCCCAATCTAATTTGAAATAACAACACGAAGATAAGAGTTTGGTATTAAAAGAAAATATTTAGTATAAAATTTAGATGGCCAAAGAGAGATCTATAAGTGAGAGAATGAGTGAACTGCACATGTAAAACATCATAAACGTGCAACTCGCGTCTTTCGACATATTAAATCAAAGTATTTTCACTTATAGGTTTATGAAATGTCTAAAAAGATTTTTTATGTGAAAAAATTCATAGCAATTTTCTTTTTGCAATTGTTAATAATTCAATATTTATAGTTTTCAACCAAAGTTTAGCTGTAAGTAATCGCAAAGTATCAAACAGACTATCTAAATATCATGTGATAATAATTTTTTTTTGGCTCGTAGATGTAAATTTCTTGTTATAGCTTATCTTTAAATTATGTAAAATTGTTTTACACAATCATTTTTAAACGAATGTCTAATGTGGGATTAAATATTTAAATTTCGATTTTTTGTTCTGCTTGAAAGACAGATGATAAATAAGTATTAACATCATTAGAAGTAGTAAATCTAAGTGTGTATAATTTACGAAATAGATAAATTGAATAAACGATGTTTGCTTTAGCTGAGTCCATATTTTAAAAAAATCAAATATTAAATGTAGTTTTAAAATTTTAACTTGGGCCCTTATTTGATTGAAACTTATATACCTCAATCTGTTTCCAAATGAACATTACAATCTAAAGCAGTAAACCTTTAAAATTCAAAAGTGATTAATGTTCCTATAAAATGGGAGGGTGAGACTGCAATCAGGCTTGTAAAAAACAGACGTAAAAAAAAAGTGAACGTTTCGGAAAAGAGCCTTTTTCAACGGACATACAATACACAAATAAAACGAAAAAAATAAAATAAAAACATAACTGCGATGGAATCCAAAGAATCGAAAAAAGTAACGCTGAGAGAGAGCAGAGCAAGCCTGTATTGGAAAGGAGAGAGTGGGTGGGGCAAAACGACTAGGTGGTAAAAAAACACCACATTCATCTCATGTGGGGTGTCTGTCCAGTGATGTTGAACTAATCTATTTTCAGGATTTACCGACCCGGTTATTTGTGTGCATGAGACAATGGCTGTGACTACAAGGATCTTGACGACCATATGGTCTTGTCAATTTAAGTGTCGGGAGACGGGAAACTGACTTGTGTGTCATTTTCATTGGAGGGTTGAGTCATTTAGACTCTTATAACCTGGCCTACAATACCAACGGCGAGCCTCAACATAAGGGCGTCGCCATGGATGGCTGCCTGACCTTACCGCGTCCCCAAATGCCACAGAACAATCGGTCAGTAGGTGTGCCACTGTCTCCTCGGTCATGCCACATAAACGGCAGCCAGGTTCCCTGTTTCTGTCTAGCATGTGAAAGAAGCTGTTTGTTGGACAATATCCAGTCCGCATTTTCCCAACTTTTAGCCACAATTTTACCCCCAACTGGGCCATAGGGCGTTCGATTTGGGGCTGGGCAGCACCCTGTTGTGCCAGCAAGTATGCCTTTATTTTTTGTCTTTATTTTGAGTTATAAATTGAATTTAAATATAAAAAAAAGCTTTTAACACAAAAACATTTAGACCCAAAGCGTCTAAGAAAAATGATGCTTTGTAATTGTTTTGCATACAACATATTTACCTCTCTGACACATGAACGGTAGTTGTACCTCACAATTTAAATTATCCAGTTTTCCATCTGTTGAATTTAATGAAACGCAATTTTCATCACTTTCGTTGCTTGGCACTTTTTTCCACCAGTTTAAACGTATTGGAATATTAGATGTGTTCCACACAAAAAAATTATGTGAACTTAAATTATGGCCTCCAACCCAATCTGAAAATATTTAAGGAACATTTGTGCTTTTACCTTACGTTGTATTAAAGAAACACATTTTAAACAAAAGAAAAGTGCACCGAGAAATTCAAATACATACATATAACTACAGTTCAAACAATACATAAAAAAATAGGTAGCATGAGTTTACAGTTAGCAAAGGAAAAAGTAAACATGCTTTTATTAATCACTTTAATATTGCATAAAATAAACCACATGAACTAAATTTTTTTTTTTTTTTAATTCTCATGGAATTTAATTTTTTTTTCAACTTTTACTAATGATTTCTTTATTTTTATAGTCTTCTTTTGTCAAATATTTCATTTAAGAACTAAATTTAACAATGTTGTTCTTTTTTTTTTTTTAAATATCTTACAGTCACGTCCAAGATTTTTTATTTTTGGACTCAATGCTTGAAATTCATTATCGGCGGTCAGCTCCGCAAGCGTCCCTCCGATTTCTTTACACTTCACCTATAAGTGATTTTTAAAAGTATTTTAAATAATGACTATAATTTAAAAATACATTTTAAAATCCGTATCCAGCAAATATTGAGGCCTTGTTATACGGATCAAACAAATATTAAAGAAGACCTATTTGGCCACCCCCTACAAATAAGTATATGTCTTAAAGTCATTGGCATATCAATATCTATATTAATCGTTTGAGAGACGGATTCTGCTTGTAAATCGAAACAGTTTTTCTAGAATGTGTTTAATAAGCAAGGGTTTTATTTTAAATTCACAATTGTCTGGTATCCAACATTTTTTAAAGTTTAAAATTAATTTTTCAACATTTTCTAATCCTGAGGTTAACAGATTTAAAATAAACAAGGCTTATGCTACGGTGGACTTGTTCAAGGATAGTGCAAAGAAAAGGGGAAAATAACTGACACAAACTACTGCACGAAGAAATCAATGCAACGCGAGTGAACGCCGGTGGGGACGAACATTATCACTATGGTTATCTCAATGGCCACCATGCTTTCTTGCATAAACTAGAGGGAAAACAATGGGCAAAAACATACATTTCTAACTACAGTCGAATCTACTTATCTCGAGGTCGGTTATCTCACCAACCCTAATATCTCGACGATTTTCGGAAAACGCCTAGGCCATCGACATAACCGGGTCGGACTGTATTAAAATTATATAATCATATAACGGTTATAAGTGAACACAACCACGCACCAGAGCCCCGAAAAATCGAAGCAATCAAGGCCATGGTAGAAATGCAAGAACGTGCCGAACACGACTTTTGCACACCCAGTCAAATCATCCAGAACAGTACAGCTGGAATAACTCTGGAAGCAGCTGTCCATTTCCCGTCGTACAGTGCATCGCAAAGAATCGTCAAAAGGAAAAGAAAAATCACTCAAGAGCCCTTTCAGGACCCTCGGACTGTTAGGGACCACAAGCACTGCATACTACACTGAGAGGAATGCCTTTTATATTGTGGGATTCAGGGGCATTAGACCCAAATCAAGTTCTGTTGTTTGGAAGTCACAAAAATCTAGACACTTTAAAAACCCATAAAAATTGGTCCTTTGACGGTACCTTCAAAAGAACGCCAATATTGTTCCTCCAAGTATATACAATTCATAGTTTAGTGGAGCATAAAGCTCTACCTATGGTATACGCATTCGGTTTCGGCATCCTTCCGTCTCGCGAGACGATGGTACATCGCCGTTGGTTTGGGTTGCATTTTATCGATTTGCTGTGCAGTCCTATCTTTGAGTGACAGTCTTTGTCACAGTTTTTACACACAAGATCTGTGCTTCCAAATGTTTTGGCCTTTCTCCTAGCTCTTCTGTCTGCAGCCTACTCCATTCTTCGCTCCTCGGCTTTTATGACGCCCTCTTTGACAACTGTGCGCCACGTAGATCTGTCTTCTGCCTTACACTCCCAGTCACTTTTATGTATTTATGCTGCTTTTCAGTCCCTTTGAAAGACATGTTTAAATCGCAAGCGTGGGTGACCTGTTTTCCTCTTTCCTGAAGCAAGTTTACCATATAGGAAGTCCTTCGGGATGCGGCCGGGGCTCATTCTTTTGACATGTCCTAGCCACCTCAGGCGTCTTTCACTAAGAATTGAGAACATGCTTTGGGTATTGGCACGCGTTATGACCTCACTATGAGGCACTTTGTCTTAACATTTAATGCCAAGGATGTGACGCATGCATCTCAAATGGAAGCTGTTAAGCTTGTACTCTTGTGATGTATGAGTGGTCCATGTCTCGCTCCCATATACGCTTTAAAGACAGATAAAACAGATGCCTTATACAACCGTTTGATAGTTTGAAGAATCTCACGCCAGCTTTAAAACCCAGAAAGTATTCTTTGATTTCGAAAATGCAAGCCAAAATCCTGGTGAAGCTTTTCCAGCTGCAGAAATCGTTCTGCCTATTCCGTCTTGGGCAGAATCTCTTGCGAAAGGTGCAGAAATTAAACCTTGCTAATGCATATGAAAACGACAAAAACTTTTGTACACATGTCAAAATGTTGCTGCCTCTCAGTTGTGCTCCATCTGCTGACGTTGTGGCTGTCTTTGATAAATTGGTTCAACAATGGCCACCAGAACTGTCGAGATGCAGATTGAACGTTTTAAGGGGTGTGTCCGACAGCCTACTGCATAAAAAAGTACGGTCAGCTGACACGTCGTTTGGAGGCTATCAAACAAGCGTATGGATTGATTATGAATGTTGAGTACCTGAGAAGAATATCTCATAATCTTTCAATGTGATCATTGCGATTGTTTCTTGTGATTTTTTTTAGTTTGTTCCTTCTGTAAATGTTATTAACAATTATGTTATTATTGTTCTTTTTCCGTAAACTAAACCTGACCCGTGTTTTGTCCGGGGCTGTTCTGGCAGGGGCCATTTCTATATCTATTTGTGTGCTCGTTTTTATATTAATGTTTCAGTTGCTGTATTCAAAGTGATATTCTATCTCTTGTGAATCTTTAAAAAAGAAACAGTTCTTTAAATTTGAAACCTGGAGTAAACCACAAAATTTGTTATATATTAGATATGGACATATTTCATATTTACTATCGATAAATATTTCTTTATCTATTTAATATTATTAAATAAAAGATTTTTTGTTAACTTATGTCACTAAAACAATAAAATACAATTTTATTACATTGATAACTTTAATTGATCATTATGATTTGTTCTTTTTTTTCCTTCTAATTGTTTGTGGTTGAATCCGTGTATACAGTTTATAATATATATCACGCTAAACAATTTTTTAAAAATCAGATTAGATGGCTATGCATCACCTGGTTACTTTTATATACATATATACCTGGTTTAAAAAAATAATTATGCTAAAGTCCTTATTCATTTTCCCCCTGATAATAAGAAAATAATTTAAAATACCAGCCTCACACTGGTCAGACTCACACGTAACAAAGCTTTGACCCCCCCCCTTACAATCCGTAATTTCTAATTGAAAATTACCATGTAACTAAATATATTGAAAAACAATGTTTTTAAAATGTCGCATTTTGAAATGAGGTCAAATTCTTTTTACACTCCTCCTCGTCACTTATCGTCACAAATGCTTGACTGCCTATTCCACTCCCCTAGGTGCGGGACGTAATTTATGGACGGCCCCTGAATATAAATTTTCTTTATTGTCCCAACTTTGCTAAAGACAACTTACATCAGTAAAAACAAATTTAAAAAGGAGCAGCAAGTATTTATAATAACATAACTAAATCTAAAACACTTAAGGGAAGAAGAACGGAGAGTGGAGTTTTAATAATACAACTAAATATGCCATTGAATTTTAACTTGGAAATACATTAAACTTACAACCTTATTCAACAATCATCGACATTAAGTAATCATTTTGCCAAGTTAAAACAAAACACATTTAAAATAAGTACACTTTTTTCTCTTTTGGAAATTATGTATGAAATAGATTGAACAAAATTGAAAAAAAAATAATTAAAAACCTAATAAAAATGGGACTGTTTTGACCAGGTCCGTTTTCCTGGGCCGTTTTGACTGGGGCCGTTTTGACCTGGGCCGTTTTGGCCGGGGGGCGTTTTTACTTTCGCCTAACACACGGAGGTAATAGGTTCAATCCGCAGCTAAGGCATTACTTTTTCTTATTTTTAAAAATGTTTGGGTTTGTGCCGTTCATTTCCTTTTATCTTTTCAATCACCATACCAGCAAAAGACAAGAGGAAATAAGCTTCACGAATGACCTTTGTCAAGTTATGTCAATTAGTTTTATGGTTTGCAAGCTAGTGGATTCCGGGTGGCAAGTGGCTAACCACAGTGCACATGTTTCCAGACCAACAATGCGTCGCAGTTCATTTGCATTGTTCTGATTTCATCGTGATGTAGTTGTCTTTGTTCACCCCCCCCCCGCCCCAACTTTCTTTGCGCAATCTATAAAAAAATCTACGGCGTAAGCTACGCCGCGGGCATCCAGTTAACTAATATTAAAGAAAAGTCGATAGTATAAATAAAATGCTTTTGTTTCATTCTCTCAATAATAATTACTCTTGTTTTCAATCTTTATCTTAAAATAAAGGACTACCCAAAAAATTGTTAAATGGTGCAATTTTTTTTATTGTATTAGTTTTTCTTAATAAGATTACGTCCCCTTTTTTAAAAATATTTTGACCAACATTTTTAATCTCTTTCATTTTAACTTAATACTGGCAAACTAAAATTTAAATGCGGTGTAATTTCGTAATTCAAAAAAAATGTAAATATAGAAAAAGTAATTGGAAATTTTCTTAATGATATATCCTCACCTGTGCCGATGACATAGCTACGTTATGTGAGTAGATAGAAAAGCACTTTCTATTGACTTTCACCTCACTCGAAGAGCAGTTATCTAATACTAAGAGTTGTATAATACAAATGTTAATGTAAGAAAATATGATTGACTTTTATTCATGTCTCTTTAAAAAATATAATATTATTCTAAAATAAATGAGAAGAAATGTTCAATGACTAAATACAATTTCCTTAATGTTTGTACATTAACTCACTTTGCCGAATTTCGTAAATATAAGTATGTGTAGTCACTAGTCACATATATTACACATTGCATGTAGTTAAAAAGAAAGATGTTTTCCCTCGGGGTTTCACAAGCACATACCTCTCTGGCAGATGAAATAATTATCTGACTCCTGACAATTTTGGTCATTTAGAAGTCCTGTATTCATCATGCACACACATTTCTGGGAATCGTTAACATTATTTGGTTGATTGTTCTCCCAGAGGTTTATAGGTAAAGATGTCTGAAATGTTGTATCCCATACAAATGTTGTATTGTCTGATGTCTCATTTGATCGCCGACCACCAATCCAATCTTAACGTCATGCGCACCACAAAGATAACATACAAAATTAAACACTTTATTCATAACACAATATCTCTTCAAAATTTACTTTCAAAATAAAACAATTTAAATGCTTCTAAAAAGAAAAACTGTCTATTGTGCACCATTATGTCATTATGTTTTGTTTTTCGTTGTATTTAGTGTATGATCTCTATACATTGAATGCATTTATAAAAAGTTTATATGTGAAATACTATTTTTATTTTAAGTGTTTTGAGCCCAGCTGCTTGCTGGTGTATTGCCTTAAATATATTATCATATTATCATTAAACTCTAGATGTAGGCTTTTAAAAAGTAGCATGTCAAGACTTGGACTTCCCATTCACTAACACTATTTTATCATAGCTCACATTAGATCTTTATATTTCAAATAGCTCTAACTCTAAAATATCTATTTTAGTTTATTGTTAACCCAACTCATTGTGAATATTTTATATATAACAAAACCTGATCGCTTCTCCGTTTGATAAATATTACTCTATCTTAAATCGCACAAAGTCGTAATAGCCTGCTATAATTCATACCTATTGTTTAGATTGCATTACTTGACATACTTAACAGTTTTACAAAACCCGCCTCAATGTAACATCCATGTAGATCATGTTAGATAGTGGTTATATTTAAATGTTCAATTTAATTTCCTGAATTATTTTGATGCGCAAAATTAGATTAAATATTATAAGAGAAAAAACGATATAAAACATCATCTATTTTAAAGAGATCAGACCTTGAAATTCTTTGTACTATCTTATACTTTTTAAAAAAATAAAAAAACCTACATTTAGCTATTCCTTCCGTCTTGCCAACGAATTTAACTTCGGTTCGTTCTTTCTCGGTTAGGAGCTCAACAAGTTTAAGTTTTGAATCAACAGATTCACAAAATAACTGTAATTGGAGATATTGGTAACAGTATAGCTCAACATTTTAAAAATTGCCGATAGTTCTAATCATGGTCTAAAACTTTCAGCGACTTCATATAAATATTCAAATAACTTCTTTTCGAAATCATTCTGGCACATTTGAATTACAAAATGCATATATATTTATATATATATATATATATATATAAATGCGAAAAAAAATTTTTTTGGTTTATTTGACTTTGGATAGTTAGTAAAACTTGCTCTGTGATACAATTAACTAGTCTGTAAAAAAAAAATATTTTCATTTAAGTAACGTCTTGAGGTTCCACAACCAACTTCAAAATTTAACCATTTATAAGCACTTTCTATCCGGTATTCTTTTCAGTCAGTTCGCTTTTATACGCATTCACGCGCGTTTTTCTGGTTTTTCATTCAGGTTTGCCAACGCCATGGCTGTAACCTGGAAAAAAGTATCTTGTGTCATTTTTTAGGCTCTCTGTGAAATGCCTGACTATCAACTACCTACTTATGCAGATGTTACGAAGTTTTACAATCTGAAAAATAATAGACTTAAATGTGAATTGAAACATAAACCTCCACATCACAATGTGGCAGAAAAAGTGACAACAAAAGTAAAACAAATATGGGACAAACTATACCACATGTTAGCCACCGCCGTGTCCAAGAAATGTTGAACAAGTACAACAAGACATTCATGAATTTGCTGAAGCCATATAAGTCTAGAAAAGACTCAGAACCATACCGAGAGAAAATATCTCAGTTTAAAGATGGATCCAAAAAAACTATTTCACATTTGCTACTGCAAGTGTTCTTTCATATCTCAGTGTCAGTGTGAAAAGTCAAGAAAGGTACCCACAATTGAATGCGATTTTCTAGAAGATCAGCGGGGTCCACGAGGTATGATCATTGCGAAATTTGATGAGGTCGAATCCATTAAATTACAAAAGCGATATATCCGTAAAGAGTAGACACAGAGGCAGATGTGTAGCAAATCTGACATTGATGACATCGGTGAAAAACAGTCAGATGTTTGTGACGAGATTTCTTTTACAGGTGAGAAAACTGATGCTAGCAATGACGAATCTGATGATGATTGTATGCCGGATCCTAATAAACAACTTAGAAAGTTGAATGACAAGCAGATGAGAGTTAAGTTACCATCATTGGCGTTAGCGTGTGATCGACATGGTGTATCCGACAGGGCCGCAGCAGGAATCGCCAGTGCTGTTCTTCAAGATATCGTAATAATTCACGAAAGAGATGTTTCTAAAGTGATTGACAGAAGTAAAGTGCGACGAGAACGTTGTAAAAAACTTGGAACATTATGTGCCAATGTCAGTAACACAATCACTGGGTTATATTTTGACGGAAGAAAAGACAGTACAATGACCCTAATTAAAGAATGCGATGGGATATTTCATCGAAAAGTAATTACTGAAGAACATATATCAATTATATCTGAACCAGGATCCATCTATTTTGGCCACATTACACCAACTGCAGGGTCAAGCAAAGTTATCGCGGCTGAGTTAATTGCATATTTGAAAAAGAAAATAATGTTGACCTGAGTGGTATAAAAGCTGTAGGTTGAGACGGAACCGTCGCTAATACAGGCAATCTAGGAGGTATCATTCGATTACTAGAAGTGGCGTCGAACAAACCGCTGCAATGGTTCGTATGTCAACTACATGCAAACGAATTACCGTTAAGGCATTTGTTTTAACATCTGGATGGACCTTCCAATGGTCCAAAAGGAATTTCTGGTACAATCGGAAAGTCACTGGTGGATTGTGAGAAGCTTCCCGTTGTCAAATACACACCAATAAACTGTGTTCTACCGCCAGGATTAAATTCTGACGACTAAAGTACAGATCAAAAATATCTGTTCGACTTGTGCACTGTTGTCAGTGCTGGCATTTGTCCTGTTGGCCTTTCTCTTCTCAATCATGATCTTATCAACCATTCAAGGTAGTTATCAAATGCTAATCTAATACTACGCCTGTATATTGCCACAAGATGCCCATCGGATGAACTGAAGACAATTGTTACCTTTATCGTAACAGTTTATGCACCAGCATGGTTTGAAATAAAAAATACTGCTTCATGTAAAGATGGCGCTCGTTATGTCCATAATACAATACTGAAATCACGCTACCTCACAGACGAGCTGAAGAAAGTTGTTGATCCAGTAATTCAACGCAACGCATTTTTACTCATCCATAAAACCTCTTGCGATGCTTACGTCGAAAGATTAGAAATACGTGAGTTGGCACTGAAACGTTTAATGAAATCCAGGAAGCAGAAACGCACAAGTTCAATTAGATCTTTCTGTGTGCCAGTAATCAATTTTGAAGCTACTAGTTACATAGACATGATCGATTGGCAGAAAACTTCAATCACAGAGCCTCCGATCATAATGGATATTGCAGACGATACATTTTTAACCATGATCCGGGAAGAAGATACACAAAGACTGGATTTCGCCCGCTATCCTTGTCACACCCAGTCACAGAAGCTTCCCAGGTGGTGTGTGGTCCAGAAAAACAGGACGCATTCATAAGAGCACGTTTGGAATCGAGATCGAAAATGCCAAAACTGGACACTAAAGCCCAACATCATTTGTAGCTATGAAAACATTTTTGACTAGAGTGTTCATGTGTTTTTCCTTCAAATAATTAGTTTTTTTTTTTTACTTGTAACATTTGTGTAGAGTGTTAAAAATGTAAACTACTACACGAATATGTTCCCACATATAAACTTGAATTTTCAAAGAATATTGTTTCTTTTTTGCAATATGCCTATACTTCAGGTCAGTTGTGGAACCTCAAGATATGCTTTAAATCGCTTGATCTTTTGCCACATTACTATGTGCATATGTCAGCAAATTATTATAGCTCTCTAACCAATTCAATTTTTTTTACTCCACCCTAATATATATATAT
>MUZC01004744.1:242575-270394 GCA_002072015.1 Radix auricularia | reverse complement strand
ATAGATAGATAAATAGATAGATAGATAGATAGATAGATAGATAGATAGATAGATAGATAGATAGATAGATAGATAGATAGATAGACAGATATTAATGTAATAATATATTTTATATTTATTTTCATTTGCATTATTTCATGCATCTTGATTGTTGAAATAAATATAATAGCTCGCATACATGCGGTTTCCAAGTAGAAAATTAACATAGTAAAATATTTGAATACCAGAAACATGTCCAGTAAAATAATTGTTTGTTAAATACCTGTGCATCACTCCATCCAAGAGAAGTTGTAAACAGCTTGAAGCATTTTCCACCATAATACCAAGAGTTTTTCCATGGGTAGCACTGATGCAAGTAAGCAACTTGATAATTTTTTTCTAGATTAATTACAATATAGTGTGTTACCTTAATCATTATATAATTTGCATGTTAACAATTTTTACAATATATAGATGTGGCAGTGTGCCCCATATCTTAGTATTCTTAGAACCATTGGTGTGAGTTGTCAGTAACATGCCTAATACAGACGCCATGACCCAGATTTATACATGACTTGAAATGTGTTGTGAGTGGAGGTCAAGTGCTGGTCAGCGGTACCACAAGGCCAAATAAACAATTGGGTCACTTACTGTACCTGTACAGGGCTATATCACGCCATCACGCAATAAGTCTTAAGTGTGTTAGGCTGTGCTGACCAATCAGCGTAGAATGCGCGCGTGCTCATTGACCATGGGGCAGCATACAACCAATGAGAAGTTACTCGTAATGGGGGTAGGGGTCGTTAAGATCTGGATCTTAGGGATGCGCGGGAGAGTGTGTGAGAGGACGGTCTAAGTGTAGGTGTGGTAGATCCAGGGTGTTTAGGGCGTAACAAATAGTAGTTAGTAGCGTATTAATAACTGTGTTTCATGCTGCCTTAGAAAAAAGTCAAATAAAACATAGTATACAACTATAGTCCGCGACTATTACCTCCATTGTGATATTTGTTCATTCAAACTAACAATATATCCACTACTCGGCTGCATATATTAAAAATAGGCATGCATATATTACGCAAGTTTTAAAACATAAGTTAAATTAATTTAATCACACTAATTTCTTACACCTCACACTGCTGCACAGTGCTTTAAATCGTCAGGTTTGTTACATTACTTGTTTCAATAGTAAGACTTCAGGTTTAGTTTGTAAAGCTGTTTTAATAAAAGTGTAGGAAAACACGTACTTAATGTAAGCGAAATATTTTTAACTATTCAATGCATTACATTTTTTAAAGCTTTTCAATCTTTTTTTTTTTTCAAATTTAAAAATTTCATTTTTATTATTATTTAGATTTATGTAAATGTAATTATATTAAAATTTACATTACCAAATGCAAATCTTTTTTACATATATACTTACTAGTTTTTACGCTACTTGCAATTAGAGCAACAAATAACTTACTAATTTTTTAAAGTGTGAAAAGTTGTTTTTGAATTTAAGCTTATAATTTCTTCGAAGTAAAATAAAAAGTTGTTTCCTTTCCATATAAATAATATCACCTATTTCGCAAAGGACAGCTTTTTTTCTACTGCAGCCTGCATCGTTAATCCTTTGGTCTCTATCATCAAGCAGTAATTCAACACAGTCTTCAACTTTAAAATAGTCATCTGGTTGACCGCTCCACCACCAAGAGTCATTTCTGGACAATGCCAATCTTGAATCGGTCCAGATAAAAGATCCCTCGGTGTCTGAGTCACTTGCGCCCAACCAAACTTAAGCAATGAATTGAAAGTAAAATCTTAATTAGATGTTAAATTTTTATATTGTTTCATATGGTAAGCATTCATATAACTAATGTAGTATCAAGACATATTCTTAAAAAACGTAAAAAACAAGTTTTTCACTATAAATCTTTTATATACGAGACATAACTATAAGGATGTTCATTATAATACACAAGGCAAAACAATCCAAAAATACAAAATTCTAGTTATATCTCTTAAAACGTGTTTAAGATAATGCGCATCGATCGGGAATATATTTTTTAAAAGTAATGTCAATATAATGCGCTCCTTATTGCGCGACATGAAAGATTGTTGTACATAATACGCACAACACTCATTCTAAAAAAATGTTTATCATCGACATGAGTCTGCCTGCAAAATTTCTACTCGCTAGGTTACGAGAAAGTGGATTAAAAATTGATCTAATTTTTTTTTCAGCAGCAAGCTCGCACGCACGGTCGCACGCACGGGCTCAGACACCACAAGTTTTAATATAAAGGACTTAAAAAAAATAATTTTATTCTGCTTTTGAAAACAACTTTGTTGCGGGATAGCAGATCTTTCATTTGTTCATTGTTGTCATTTTTAAGCACAAAATTAAAAATTCTAAAACACATTGTATTAATAAAAAATTCATAAGACTATAATAAAATAATTTTTAAGTTGAAGGGTCTCATAGTATGTGCAATGTTATCGGCTATAGACAATCTTACATTCTAAAATATACTTTGTTATTTTCAACGCATTTCCTTCCTTATACATCTATTTAAAAACTAGATTGTGCCAGGCGCCGTGGCGCCTGCGGCGCCCCCGTTTTTTGGGCGCCTACGGCGCCAACCTTTTTTTAAAAGACCAACTAACTTGTCCTTTTTTGATAGATTGTGCCGGGCGCCGTGGCGCCTGCGGCGCCCCCTTTTTTTGGGCGCCTACGGCGCCAACCTTTTTTTTAAAGACCAACTAACTTGTCCTTTTTTGATAAATACGAATTATTAAACTTTATGAAATGTACGCAAAGTATTTATTTAATAATAATAATAGGGGTTGTATTTTGCGCACCGTATTTTGCGCACCGATGCACACCAAACAATGACGTCATCCTATTAAATATTTTTACAGTGCTCATCAAAACACGATTTTTCAACTAAACTAACTGCTGTAGACTGTGGTACATCTCTTGAGCGTTACGTTACAAACATACCCACACCACTGGGCTATTATTTATATATTGCTGGTCTCATATTTGTATTAATTTACTTGTAGCCGGCTTAGCAACGGTTTTACTCATTCCAGGCTCTATTTCAAGTTTACCTGATTTCTTGAGTTCCTGAACAATTTGTGTAGCTGCCAGTTGTTCACTTGGAGTAATTGGTTCGGCAAGTTTTCCAGAGTATATGTCATTTCTACAAAAGTGCTGTACCATAATAAAGGACTTATGAGAATATGTTAGACAATTTTTTTTTCACATAGACAATATATTAAGTACGAAATAAACTAAAAAAAATAATTTAAAAAAAAATAAAATGTAAAATAATAAAGGGACGAAAAGTTATTTTTCTGCTTTTAACTTTTCTCTTTATAACTTTTAATAGTTTTGTAGAATGTATTTTTATTTTTTATTATCAATTGTTAAATACTGCATAATCTGAATCGACGAGGGCAAAATAATATCATCATCATCATCCGTGTCGCTACAGCCCATGTAGGCCCTGGCATGCTCTACAACATTGTTCCATTCGGATCAATTGAAGGCTTTCCTTCTCCATGCTTGAATCCCCAGCTTGTGTAGGTCCATTTCAACATCGATCCACCTCAGTTTTGGGCGACCAGTGAGTCAACTGTCCCCTGGTTTCTGCCTGTAAACAATGGTTGCTGCTCTAGATTCTGGCATCATTTCAACATGCCCTGCACAGCTTAGTCATTTTTTAAAAATATTTGTGACTGTGGGTGGGTCTTTGTACAGATTGCATAGTTCTTGGTTTGTGCGAATTCTCCAGATATTTTCGGTCCCAGGGCAAAATTTTTTCCGGAGTATTTTCCTCTCCCAATTGTTGAGGATGTTTTCTGCCTTTTTGGTCAGGGTCAAACTCTCACTAGCATACGTTACTAACGCCCTTATAATAGTGGTGTATAAAATTTTTCTTTGTTCCCTTTTGAGCGGTTTTGCTTCTTATAAGTTTTTGTAAGCAGAAGTAGGAGCGGTTGCCTGCTGTTAACGTTTCTTTAACCTCCGAAGTTATCTGATTGTGTTCGTTTATAGTTGCCCTTGTATATTTGAAAGTAGAAACTCTCTCAAATTTGTGTTTGTTTATAATTTTATTATCGTAGTATGGGTGTTTCGTGACATAATCATGTATTTCGTCTTTGGTTCGTTTATTATGAGACTAGCTTTGGTAGACGCATTTTCAAGCCCTTGAAAGCTTTATCTATGTCATTTTTTTTCTCCCCAGTAGCGCTATATTGTCTGCACATGCCAGGCACTAAAGTGGTTGACTATTCAAGGTTCCTGTTGGTCTTTGTTCTGTTATGTCTCTCTGGAAGTAGTTAGTTATGGTTCCTAGGACTAATATGTATGTGTCTATTGATTTTCTCTAGTGTGATGTTGAATAGCAACATGATAGTGAGACAGCGGTCAACTGTGAACTTCCTTGAGTAATCTACCTGTAACTTGACAATACATTTTGAAATGGCCATTGTCATATATATGAGCCGAATGAGTTTGTTTGGGACTCCAAGTCCCTGTAATGAGTTGGATAGGTAATTCTTATTTACGCTATTTTTGCAGTTTTGTAGTCGACATAAAGTTGATGTATGTCGATGTTATGTCCACAGCATTTTCCTTGAGACATCTTAAAGTAAAAATATGATCTGTAGTAGATCTATTCTGTCGGAATCCACATTGATAGTCCCTTAATTTTTTTTCAAGTTTTCTTGCTATGTGTTTCGTGAGGATGTTATACATTAAGGAGTAATATTTGGCTAAAGTTAGTGCAGGTTTTTTTAATACAATTTTAAAAACCGTATTGACCCCATAAAAACCCCAATACACAAACCCCTTAGTAGACAAGCCAAGCTGATCAAAAGCTTCCAGAGGACACGAAACAACTGAGTGAATAAAACAACCAGTAAAAACAAAGTTTTTAACTATAAATCACTACAAATCACGGGGCAAGCGGATTTCAGAAATGTTCTCAGATGTGTTCCTGTGTCGTAACAAACTCGTGTTTATGCTTACTCTCTGGATACGTAAATCATAACACAAGATTTTGCGAGTAGTAGAATAATAGTATCATGGTGTGGTGCGAGGTGTGAAGCAAGGAAAGAAAAGATTGAAAAAAAAGAAGACAGTTAGCAACGGAACAAATTGTGCACATTTGTTATTATTAATGTCATTTCATTAATGTCATTTTATTAATGATATTTTATTAATGTCATTTATTAGTCATCCTGTAAAAAATGTAGTTGCGTATAATTTTTGTAAATAAAATAAACTTTAATTCTTAGCAATTGTTTTCAAAGACTTTCAATCATTCCCAATAACAAAGCCACCATTTAAATGATACGGGATTTTTTAATTTTTATTTTAAAAATTATAATATAGAATAGATTAACTTATTCTTTTTAAAAACTAAACCTAATTTTAATTAGAAAATATTTTAAATGAACAACCTCCCCCACCTATATAAAGTCAATCTCACCTTGGCTTCATCCCACGTTAAGGCAATGTCAAAAGCAACAAGACATTTGTTATTGACCTCAACTGACCCCTTCAGTGACGAACATGTGTCCAATTGACCAAGAACTGTTTAATAATACAATCAAAGAAGGTTAGATCATTGACTTTTTAAAAATATTAAAAGCTATTGCAAAAGCCTCATCGTTTCATTTCGGTACTATATCATTATTGGCTACTCTCTTACACCGTTTACAAGGATAGTGATAGACGCATATTTATATTGAGGTATTTTAGGACGTATATTGAGCAAGTATTTTAAAACTCTAGGTTAATTTCAGTTGACTGAGTGGAATTAATCAAAACTTAAGATCGTTTTCTACTTTATCAACTATATTTTTTTTTAAAATATTAATATTTTTTAAAGAAATTTTTTTATATAGGGCTGTCATCGATTAATTTAAAATTAATCATTAACCTTTGAAAAAATACCGAATAATTAATCGATAATTTTGATTAAAGCTAAAAATAAGACGTATGACGTCATTAGACTGAAAATTACAGGGGAAGTAACAAAAACAGGTGATTGATATATATTTAAATCTAAATATAAGTAGTTCAATGTATTTTCAAAGAATTTAAATTTTGTTATTGTTAATAAAGTAAAAACAACGTTTTTTTTTTAAATTTTAATTTGCCTTATAAAACAGCTTATTTTAAAGTTTACACTTTAATTTTTTTTTTTTTAATTTAATAGTTTATACGTAAAAGAAGCAAACTTTTGTTAATTACTTATATATAAGTATTTATTAATAAATTGAGGAAGTTATTTACAACATTTTCCTTAATTTTAATCGCTATTTTATCGATTAAAAAATTATAATCGATAAACTTTTGTTACCGAATAATCAAGAAATTAATCGATAGTTTCCGCAGCCCTACTTCTTTTAAACTTAAAAAAAAAACGAGCTTTAATGTAATAGCAATATGCTCAGAATTTATCCTGTCTTAGATTTAACTAGTCCTTAAGCATAGTAATTTGTTCATTGAAAATAATTTTCTAAAATAACTTTCATATAGGCCTACTAAGAATCCGTCTAGTACTTTTATTGAATGTATGTGAGTCGCCATCGCAGCAAATATGAGTTAAATAAAGGCCCTGCTTTTCTGAACCTTTTCATGCAAGTAAATCTTGGCAGAAAGCCAACCAAAAAAAAAAAAAAAAAAAAATTTTTAAAAAAGCCCTAAACTATAAATTATATTACACAGCAACATGTGGATGATAATAAAACGTTGATGGTTGTTTAAGACCAACAGTATCTTTCCTACGGGACTTAATTGATATAATATTGACAATGCAGATATAATATGATTAAGTATTTATACTTTGATTTGACAAAGAAAAGATAATTATATATAAAAGTGTAATTTATGTTAAAATAATACATAACAAGTTATTATAAAAAATGACGGTAAATGTTAAAATTCTTAGTCAGATAAACTTTAAAAAAAAACTATTCGCTTATCTCCTCTTATTAACAAATAACCTGTACAAATGTACAAAAAATCATGTTAAGCCTGGTACCTATTGGAATTCAGGACGTGTTAGCGCATATTCGTATTATGTATCAGTACTTATGTTAGATATCAGAATTATGTAGTTATCAGTAATTGTGTTTAGATTTTAGACATATTTTTATGAATTATCTTATTTAAAAGTCATTTCTTTACATTTAAAAAAAAATTATTTACTCCTTAATCCAACTACAAGTCACCACAAATGATGACGTAAAACTCTCTAAACTTTTACACATATTCTAATGACGTCAACTAAAAAAAACCAACTAATTCTTTTGTACCCTCTCGCACCACTCTTCAATGCGTAAGGCAATAAACATGCGACTTCCGGCAATGGCGGCCGTTCCCTGCGCTAGTGTTACCTCTCGATTCGAAATATTTTTTGGTAGTTTTAACGGGGTTTTTAAACGGATTGAGTAACTGAGTGTTGATGCACAAATGGCAGGTCAGGGCATACAAAAACATATATACATCATGGGTCTAGGACTTATGGATGCTGTGATCAAGGGTGATGACGGACGGACGGTCGGACGGACAAAACGGCTGCAATAGCGATTTCGACATCTCGAAAATGCGCTAAAAATAACGTTTTTAACTTTAAATCCTTTAATTTATGAGACAGAACTAAATGTATTGATTACATTTAAAAAAAAAACAAAGACTGAAACTGACTGAAGTCCTAAATGCTCTGAAATTGGGACGGGTGGGGGCGGGATGGGGCCACCGATCGTCTGAGTGGTCTCAGCAAACGTGTGGATGTCAACAAAAAACAGACGGTATTATACATTTATGTAGAAATACACTAAAATAGCATTAATTTAATTACTGTACATTTGATCCATCTGACATTTTTATACAATAAATTGTTAGGTGACACGAGTCTATGTGCAACATTTCAGCTCGATAGTATCACAAAAAGTTGGTCATTTTTTAGTTTCTCTTTTCCGCCGTACGGACGAACCAACAGAGAAACGGCAGTGAAGTTAATAAACATAATTTAATAAATATAGCTGGATACCAAGCCATGTGCACTTTGATACTTTTACCTATGAGAAAAGCTCTCATCTAGCTAATACATGTCCGTTAAAGGAAATGCCAGCAACACATCATATTATGGTCTAACAGAAATAGACATGAATTAACACAGGCCAGTCACTCATTGATTTCAAATTAAAACTAAACTTGAGATACAAACCCGTTTGTTTGCACCATTAGAAAATTATCTAAGGTCTTATTTACCTAGACTTAAGTTTAAAGATATTATGAACATCCATAGAAGCGTAAACATGATTGAGTATCATGAGCTAAAGCTACTCTAGCTGCTTCCAAACTACCAACAGAATATTAATAAATGTTTTTAAACATTGATAACGTCATTGTCTGTACGTCATTCTATTCTTAATTGTAAGCTCTCATCCCAACCTTTACGTTTTATAAAACCGAGACCATTGATATTTGCTTTACTTTTTAAATTCAATTCGAGTGATCTTGGCCGCGTCATTTTGTTAAGCACGATGGAAGTGTTAAAATAGTGTGAGTCAATCTTGATCCGCAAGGATTCATTGTTGTGGAGTTGGTCGAATGACATTGTCTGAACAAAGTGCGGAATCGAATAATCGATATTCTGTTAAAATTGTTTGTATTGGCTGTACACATAATTGGTAGATAACACAATGGTAGCGCACGAATGATACCTTTCGCTGTACTCGTCTCAAGTCTCATTGAGTTAAGTGTTGTATACAGACAATATCCAATGTTTGCCTTTAATTAATGCTGGCATTTTTGTTCAATGAATTCAATCGATCTATTCATTACTAGCTTTTGTGGCCTAAGTGTTTCTATAATTGCCTTCATATCATTGTAATATTTAAATTTCACAGAAGGCAAATGTTTACTGTGAGGTAGGAGAGTCTAAAAAATATGCAAGCGGAAGTTTAAAGGAAACAGCTCCATCAGCGTAATGATATCACAAAGAACATCGTTTACAAATGGAGATATATAATTTGTCGTTTCCAAGAGAACAACAAGATGAACGTTTTTAGTAGATCAAAGCCTTAGCCAACTTGTATAAACAACAGCAGTATAACCTATGGGTTTATCTTTATCTTTGTATATGAAATACCGCGTTGACACGTTTCAGCATGTCTCAGGAAATGAGATCCCGGCTCTACTTTTACTTAAGTCGTTGCATCATTAACCTATATAACATAAGAGATCTTAACATCTCATACTTCTTCCGTCTTATTAAGTCGGTCGTCATTAAATCTTCATGGAAATTAAACAATTGCTAAGATTTTAATAACTTTAAGCTTAAAAAACAAAACATCGAAAATCTACAACAATGTACATCAAAATGTAGCTGACAGGCTACATGATCGCATCAATCCGAAACAACAGTTAATTACTTACTCACTGTACAACACCCCATTTATTACAAAATGTCCGTTCTTTGGCACATCATTTTTTAAAACATGTGGCTTTCCAATACAAGTGAACTTATTGTTGAAAACTTCAGTTGTGATTTTTTTTTTTTAGATACGCACATAAATATGCACGTCAAGCCTTTCTTTTGTGTGCCTATAACCAATGTAATTGTCTACAATTACACAATAGTAGTATTGATACTACTTGGGTTTAACACTGCGCTTAAACCATATCTTTCAAAATTTTGGTTTCAACTTTAATTATCGAACATTTATCTGATTGATGAACGTAGATATGTGTAATTCATGTTACTTTAGGCCATCTTCTAACTGGTGTGCCAGGCTATTAAATTTCCCTAATAAAAATTATGTATTTTCAAGTTTAGGAACAATACTGTAATGTAAATTTATATGTATAAGTTAGTTTAGTCTATGAACGAAGGAAATTGTGTTTTTCTTCACTATTGAGCTCCAACTTTATTAAATAAATATACGGTCTGGGGTCAGAAAAGATGAGAAATACGATTCTGGAACACGTTTTTATTTGTTTTCAAATAAACCACGACGCTCTTTAACATTTTTATTGATTTTATTTCATTTCATTTGTGTTTGTTCAGCTACTTCTTAGATAATTTCATTTATGCTTTAACGTTTTTAAAAATTATTTTTACAAGACATTCAGTTAAAGAAATAAATTGAAGAATATTAAGTGTCTTATCTAAAAATAAATGCTACATAACATTTAGCTTAATCTCATTGTTATATTTATTTGTGTGTGCATAGTTTATATTTGATTTTTGCTACAATGGACTACAAGCCTTGACCTTAATTACTTTTACCCGTTCATATTATGAATATAATTATTCTAAAAGCAACAATAAAAATAATATTTTTTATTAAAAATATAAAAACCAAATTGGAAACATAAAAGACTTTCTGAAATATCATTGATATATTAAAATAAACCACATGAGATTTTATTAAATTTACATTTTAAGTTAGCGATGATGAGATTACAGAGAGCAGAGATAAACAATTAGTGTTACCAAAAAAAAATATTTTCGGAAACTATCAAATAATATTGTTTTAGAACGTGTACATTTTAAATCAATTTTTTTAAACAAAAATAACGCAATTTGGCCATGCATCCAACTCCATAGTCTTATAAATATGAATTTATTTTTTAAAAGCAACTTGAATATTTCTCTTCATTTAAAAAAAAAAGGAATTAATTTGAACATAATTTTAATTTAAGTAATCTGTGATTTATCAACAAGCATGTATTAAGCTTTTTTTGATACATTTCTATTTATCCATATTTGTTTTTAATCTGAGATCAAGTACATTTTTTTTGTTTCTATCGTTTTATCATTTTTATTAAGAAAATATTTCGAAGTTTCTCTTTAGAAAAGAGATACAAAATCCTATGAAATAACAAACATCGCCAAAACAAATGAGAGAAAAAACACTAGCGATGAGCGAAACGCCCAATGTACCAGCGACCTTAGCAGAAACTCTTTCATCAGGCACTGAAATCTTTGTTCTTCTAAATGAAGACGTATTGTGAGCGTCTATGTAGAGAGCTTTCGTTATGTTGACTTTTATCTTGTCTATGGTCTCCAAAGTGGATAGTACCGTCATGTTTTCAGAAGATGTTGTTTGCCTTACTGTAACACTATCACCGTTGGTCAAGTCATGGCTATTTGTTATTGTTGTAGCAAATGGGTCAGTGAAATGCTGTGCTGAAGTCTGTGCTGATGATAAAACACTTGTCTGTGTAACATTGAAGGAGTCCACGTCTGTAGATGTTGTGTCTTCGTGTGTCACCAGGCTGGTAGAGTCTCCGTACACTGGGTCTGTAGTTTCAGGGCCACATGTTGTTTCGGGTTGAGGATGTTGTCTTCTGCTTAGTTTTTCTAAATAGGCTTTCATGTCGTTGTCATTGAAATCCTAAAGATAAGTAAATGGAAACGAAGGGAACATGGTAAGGGTCTTAAAGATAAATGTCTATAATGGCATGATCACAATTTTTAAAATCCTTATTTAAACGCGCAAAAGACATTATATATTTATTAATAAAGAATAATTCCTTAAAAAGTAAAGTAAATACTAAAACGGAACATAGGCCTACATAATTTATAAACTGTTCTACGGCTCTAAATGTATTTATTTTATTGCTAAGCTAAATTATTACCTGTAATCCGCCAACATAGCTTTTCGTTAAGCTGAATCAATAAATTTGTTTATGTTTATCATCTAAGATTAAACTGATTGTTATTATACTATGCCATTTGTACTCATCAGAATTTTTCTAGAGCGTATCTTACGGCATTCATTATTCTATGTGAGGTCTGGAGGGCTGGTGCATACAAATAATTGCACTTGAAAATGCTGTGATATATACATGTACTTATCTTTTTGTATCTCCCAATCTAATAAATATCTTATGCCAATGCATCAAACAGGTCCTTAAGCAGTGTTACTTTATGCACTAATAGCATTTTTAAAAGATGTAACATTAACTTTTTAATATAATAATAATATGTTCCTAATTTTCGAAAGTGCCGACGATATTCATTGATATAGCCAAATACTACTGTTTCATTTTGTCTACGATTCTTCCTCCCCCATAAATAATGGACACATTACTTGAGATTTACAAATCAAATACCCATATAGCTTATCAACCATTGTGCTGTGGATCCTTTGAATTTTTTAAAAATTGAAAATATCTTCATTTTTTTAAATTAATGAAATCTTTACTTCCTAAAAAAATGTATGCATTATCATTAAAATTAAAAATAATAACTATTATAATTAACAATTGAGTGTACCGTAGAAGGCTCAAGTGTGTCAGACACACCCAACGGATGACACATCGCTTCATGTGCGCTGTGTGCATGCATGTAGGCACCGAACGTGTTGGTTGTGTTGCCAAGTCCAATGTGATAATGTTGCTGTGTTGTTGATGTGATCGGGTATTGACATCCTGAGTAGGACGTCCCTGCAGAGAGGTTATTTAAAACCTTGAATTGAACTTGTTGATATGTTAAATTTGGTTCAAGCAATTTTTATCTATTTCAATATTATGAAATCTGATTTAAAATTAGGGCTGTTGTCGATTAAATTAAAATTAATCGTTAACTTTTGAAAAATTACCGAATATTTAATCGATAATTTTTTATTAAGGCTAAAATAAGATTATGACGTTAAACTGAAAATTTCAAGGGAAGTAACAAAAACAGGCAATTGACATTTTTTAAATTTAAATATAAGTAGTTCAATATTATGTCAATGAATTTAAATTTTGAAATTGTTAATTAAGTAAAGACAATGTTTAATTTTTTATAGCATAAAAATTCTTATTTTAAAGTTTACACTTTAAAAATCTTTTTTTTTTTAATGAAGAAGATTGTACGTTAAAAAAGCAAACTATTAAAATTAATTATTTATTAATAAATCGATGAAATAATGTTAAACATGCAGGACACTCTTAATCGCTATGTTATCGATTATAATAATTTTAATCGATAAAACCTTTATCGATTAATCGAGAAATTAATCGTGAATTTCCACAGCCCTACTAAAATTAAAATTAAAACAACTTGTATCGTGAATCAGAGTTTCTGAGAAAAAATGTTTGTAAAAATGCATTAATTTTCCCATATTTTCTTTTTTTCCTATTCATAAATATGCATTGAATGCAGAAAAAATTCCTTTTTGTTTTGCATGCTAATTAAAATATATGTTATAAAAATAATTTCTGGACCTTAAATATGTCTATGGACTGTGACACGGGCAATGTCTGTCATATACTATTTGTACGATGCTTTGATATTAAGAAGTCGCAAAATCGGTAGTTTGTTTAATCCATTTTAATAAATTAATTTTCTTATCCCCAACTGCTCTCTTGATTCATAAGCTACATGTTATTGATGTTAACGAAAACTTTTCATAAATGCTGATATCGTTGTTTAAAATAAAGCAATCATCATATTCTTTATTTTTTAGCATAACTGTTGATGTCTTATTTTCAAAACTTAATGAGTTTCTAATTACATTTTTGTTTAAAACGTAATCAAAATTTCTCATGTTAGACTTATGTTTTGTGTAATGATGTAACCAACTTTTACCATCTATTACTGTACACGAAAGGTTTGACGGCCTTGTTTCGCCGTTGATCTCAATAAGCTTTGTTAGATTACTCTCTACCACAAGGTAAATAATGACTTTGTATGTCTGAAGTATGGGGCTCATGGCAAAATCATACTGATGCCTCCAGGCGTTAAATGGTAGGATGGTAGTCATGCACGTTCGGTGGAAATCACCTGGGGGTGAATTAATGAACACTTTAAATCATGTTAACTGAGCTATATAAATACTGAGTTTGAAATAAACATAACATACTAACATAATTTTTCATCAACTTTCTCTAATGACACAATATAATTGTATTTTAATGAAATATGTGATGATTAAAAATCTTTTTTGTAAAATAAAATATTCTCGGGCGTATATAAGGGCAATAATTTTTTTAACGTAATAGCTTGTGAAAGATAATCGAAGGAACCAGTGAAATGACATAAAGCGGCTATTTTTATTTTACAGAAAACTATAATGGGGATAAACATGTCCTATATTACTTACTTTCTTGCAATTTTCATTGTTTTAGAATGGCACGACATTTATAATAACTTTATGTGCGTGTGTGCCCTGTTTAATAATAAAGAACTTACCTGTTTTAATTGAGTCTATTGTAAAGACACTGAAACTTGTATTTCCTAGTACGTAAAGAAAACTTGATGTTTCAAAAGATATTTCTAGGACGTCACCTGCATACTCCATGACCCTCTCATCAATGAGGGAGTCTCTATAAAACTAGGAATAATATTCTTTATATCAATAACTATAAAATATAATTAATTCAAGTTTAGAAGAAATCATTCTTCTGATGATTGGCTTAGATATCATTACAAAAACATTACAGCGGATTATTATATTATTAGCATTACAAAATTATTTCAGCTAATGCTTATTTTGAGAGAATAGTGGTTATGCCATTTGGTTAAATTTATAGTAGGGTAAAATAAAATCCCATTCATTTATATTTGATTTAAATCTTAACTTCAAAAACCCTAAAAAAGCACTGAATTCGTTAAATGGACACATAAAAAATTGTTTTAGACCAATGCTGCTTGAAAATGATATCTTATTAAGCAAAAAAAAAAAAAAACGTATTATAAAAATGTTATCAAGAGTAAACTGTTTTAAAAAAGTTATACATTTTTAA
This sequence comes from Radix auricularia, assembly GCA_002072015.1. Classification (NCBI taxonomy): domain Eukaryota; kingdom Metazoa; phylum Mollusca; class Gastropoda; family Lymnaeidae; genus Radix; species Radix auricularia. The sequence continues at coordinate 255,669 of MUZC01004744.1, read as the reverse complement.
AACTACACTCTTAAGTAGCAATCCTCTTAAATACATGTTTGCTTGTATTTTTTAATTTTTATTATTATTATAATTTTTTTAGAAAAATATATTTTTTTTTGCTTTACAGTCGAAAAAAAAAACGTATCAGTTTTAACACTTAAATAAGGGATATAATCCAACAAATTTACTTTTAAGTTAGTCCAGTCGTGTACAGCCATAAATTTAAACGTGATGGAGGAATTAAAAAGCTTGTTGTGTGATGGGAGCAGAAAGTACTCATTGCTGATATATGGAAGTGGTAACATCATCTCCATACTATAGTCATATGTTTCACTCTTGTCTTTTTTCTAAGGAAGGTTTTTTTACAAGGATGTTAAGAAAGGATATATAAATATAACTATAAATGATATGTCAGTATTTCAATTTCTTACTAATTAAAAAACACTCTTTAACATTAAAATCAATGGTTTTTTATTAACTTCAAGTTATATTTCAATTGGTAAACATTTTCTTTTAAAAGACTTAAAAGCCCTAAAGAGAAAAGTAAAACAATAAATACGTATGTATACTTTAGTTGCAGAGTTGTTGTTCATATTATATATAAGTAATTGCTAGTAAATTGAATGCAAAGTTTTGATAATTACATATTGAAATATGTTTAACCTCCTTGTATTAAGTCTAAGTATACGTTTATCAGGATTATTCATTACTTTTTGTCGAATATTTTGTGCACTTCTGTATAAAAAAACAACAACAAAGTGACAATGTTGTATACAACACACATGTACCTTAAATCACAATGCCAGTTTTCTTTTTTTTTTTTTCTTACGCACTTACTTTCTCCCTAACTTATTCTTGTCACTTTTGTTAATAAAAACGAAATCAGTTAGACTTGTTATTAGTATTTACGGGCCACGCAACAATATCAACTTTATCCATCAAATCAATAGTTTTTTTTCAAACCTACCCCTAGACAGCCTACATACACGGCAGCTGGCTGGCTAACGTTGACGTAGGCTCCATCAATATTAACTCCAATGCTCGAAGTCATGACATCGAATAAAGAGTTAAGAGAAGCTTGTGCAAATTTCAAACTTCTGTAAAACCAAACAAACTCAACTCTTACTAGATTTTCTATATATTTGGAAACCATAAAAACAATGAAATTTATTTTTATAAGGACAATAATTAATGATAACTTTGTTGTTATAGTACTTATATCGGCATTTATTTCATTAAGTATTTTCAATGTCATTGAAAATGTTAGTTATTGGGTCTTCAGTTGTATTCTTCTTTTGATCGTTTAATATATTTCTTTCAAAAGTAAATTTGTTATTATTATTAGAGTGTATTAAAATTAAATAAAGTAAACTTAATTTAGTAAGGAAATGTGTGTTAAAAATAATAGTAATACAAAATATATTTACTCACACAGGGTTCGAATATATCACTTTTCCAATGGTTATTAAAGAAGGCTGAATCTTCTGTTGGTTATAGATCACCATCACGTCACTTTTATAGTTTGACATCGAGACCACACTAAGCAAACTGTCTGTTGTTGATTTTTTTGTTTCGTTTGTTTTGTTTAAAAATTAAACATAAATGAAAATAGTTATTAAGATAAACAAGAAACAATTTTATTCAGGAAGGAAATTAAAGCGTTGGAATTATTTCTAAATTTCATTGCTTTTGTGACCCTAAAGGAGCTTTAAATTATAACTAAAGCTCTCTATACTTTTCATATGTTTTCATTTTCTATAGGTGATGAAATACAAGTACATTATTATCGTGTAGTTAAACTAACATCGGTTATAAACCTATAACGACTTACGATAAATACCGTTATTATTTTTTTAAAAAATTAATTAAAAACTTGCTGTAAAAACGTGTAATTAAACTGCTTTATAACGTCTTATTAGAAATAATAGAAATATAAGATCTCTAATTTAAAATCAATTGTCTCCAAACCTCGTTGCTCAGAGCAGGCAGAAGCCAGTAGATATGGCATATCTGCGGTATGTGATTGGTAAATACTGACGGGAAAGACAAGGCTTGAACTAGACTGGTGAGTTGAAGGATCCGTTATGTACAAGATAACTGTGACTGGCAGGTTTGATTGTATCTCTACATACCGTGAGGAAACATCTGTGGGAAAGTTAGACAGCAGATAGCTTACAGATATTTTTTTTTTCGAAAATTGTTTTTAAGCATTAATACGGACATGTAAAAAGGATGAGTCTTAACCGCATCCCCATGGAAATTCTAAATAGAGAACTGGCATTGGAAAAGAGAAAGATGTGTCTCCCCCGTCTGCGATTTAAAGATGTCGGCCAAAGGGACATGAAGGCAGCTAGAATACGCCAAGCGACTGGGAGTGTATCGAAGAAGACCGAATACATGACGCAAAGATATAAAATAAGGCGTCGTAGTAGCCGAGGAGCGAAGGATAGAGGAGGCTACAGACAGAAGAGCTAGGAGGAAAACTAAAACATTGGGTAGCACAGAATTCGTGTGCACAAGCTGTGGTTATGAATGTCACTCAAGGAGAGGACTGCACAGTCACACGAGGAAATGCACCTCAGACCAACGGTGATGCACCATCGTCTTTCGAGTCAGAAGGATGCCGAATTATTCAGAATTGAGAAACATTTCATTTAGTTCAAAATAAATGCGCCATGAACTTGAACGAGTGTGTAACTTTAAGTGAATCTAAGTTTTAAGACAGGGACTAAATGTAGGCAACTATTTAGAGTTACTCTGATTAAAAATATTTTAATAGGGCGGCGGGAATTGACGATTAATTTCTTGATAAATCTTAAAATTTTTATCCATTAAATATTGATTAAAATTATTTTATTGCTAACAATTTCATTAATAAGTAAATAATTTTTTTTTTCAATTTATTAAAAAAAGTAATTTAAAAAATGTAATAGCCCAGTTCACAGTATGTTTATCACAAAAGAACATAGTACAACAGTCCATAGCAGTCAAAAAATTTTAAAATATTATTTTTCTATATCTATGAGCCAGGGAAAATAACTCAATTTTTAAAAAATGTTACATACCTGATTTGTTACTTCACTTGAGAAATTAACGATTAATTCATTAAATTAATCATTAATTATTTAAAAGTTGACGATTCAAATTAAATTTATCGTTACCGGCCATAATTTTTAATATTATATTTTTGAATTTCGTTTACATCGGTTTTTGTAAAAATTACTATTTCATTTCAACAGATTTTAATGAAATAATATACGTAAGGAACAAACTTTGTGTTAAAAATTAACATTAATATTGTTATGCCCCTTCATTTCCAATTTTCTCACATGTACGAAATATAAATAAATAAATAATAATAATTAAACTTGAAATAGCAATCAATTTTTTCATGTGACATAAAAATTGACTTTAGTAAATTCCAGAAACATGTACCAGCTGAAGGTAGGGTTAGAAAACGATCCATATCAAAAACGAGATCACTTTGTGATACCAGCGGTAGTATACGTCTGTTTTCAACATCGCCTTCAATGTGAACTTCCATCACAATATACATTGTAAAGTGATAGCCAGCCGTTACTTGCAGCTGCCCAGCAGGTAAGCTGTCCCTTGACATCTTTGGAAGAACAGCCACGTACTGTTGGGGGTCATCGAATACAGCAGCTATGAATGTTGAACAAATTGGTTTTTTTACATATAAAATCTGAATCTTATGTTTGTAGTTATAAGACATACTATTACCAGCAGTGATTTATATGATGGCAATTTTTGTTTTTGTTATATTCACGTCCCTATACAATCTATGCACATTTGAGAACATTTTTACGCACCTGTTTGGCAGATGAAACCATGGATCTCGGAACCAGGTCGTTTTTTATATTTAACTTCTGACCCGTAATTGTACCACACCAAACTGTCAAACGTTTCGTCACCAGGCAAATCGATAACGTAACTTGTGTTGATGACGTCACCAGTTGTTACCCAGTGGAAATGTTTTGTCCAGTCAAAGTATGTGCCACCAATCCAAACTTCAAAACACAATTAATAAATGAATAGTTCTTTTTTTTTATGTTATCAACATTTGGAAATGTGTTAAAGTTATATAAAACAAAAGTATTTCTTCAGATGTGTTTGTATAAATCAGTTTCGACTTATTTAACAACCTTGCAATTTTTTAAACATTTAATTTTCTTTTTTAGTTTTCCCTCTTTTAACACTTCTGTCACTTATTACTTACATAAAATAGATTTGCAAATTAATTTTTGCTTTTTAACTCTTAAAAATAATTTTATTTAAAATAAAAAAGTTCAAAGGTTACAGTGTAAAATAATCATAAAAAGTATCTTATTATATGTTTTACTCTGAGTTGACGTAGTGTCATTCTGGACCGTATTTAAATAATTTGTCAGGTTTTGCTCCATCTCAAGTGTTGTTGGCTCAGCAAGATGAGAACCGTTGCTAAGACAGAATAACTATGGAAAGATTCAAAGGAATACAAGTTAAATCTTTTAAAAATAAGAATTTCGTATGTTTAAAAAAAAATTGACGCTAATATTAATATAGTAAAATTGTATACCTGTGATTCCGTCCATGTGATATTTAAAGGGTGGTATTGAAAACAATGCTCAGAGGCATATACAGCCCAAGGAAAGATTTCGTCACATGGGTGTCTGGGTTCTGAAAATATGCACACTATAAATAAATCTTATTTAGGTGGTGAGGATTTTATATATTTCAAATGAAGTGGGTAAAACAGTATTAACTATCTGTATGTATAATTGTCTACGTCACCCAACAATGCGGGACACTACGCACACACGCCGAAGAAAACGAGCATGACCAATGACTCTCGCTGGGGTCAAATGGGCTCAGAGTTAACGGTTACCAAACAAAGGTAGTAAAGGGGTGGGGCATGGCTTGAGCCCAGCAATGCTTTTTTGTTTTCAATTTCGTTGTTTTTTAGCAAGTACATGTAGTTTGTAGTTATTACACCCGCCTCAAATGCGGAACGTCTTAGGTTCAAGCCCCATAATCAGTTAACCGTCTTTTTCTATTAGTAGGATATTTCTGGGATATGCTCATGGACGATCCTGTTGCTCTCTTGCTTGGAGACATGACTGTAATGTTTGTTGCTCAACATTGGGATACGTCGTCGATCCCCCTATCGTTCACTAGAGTTGTTACCCTTTCTTTCGTGCTACTGTTTGTTGCCGTACCCACACACACACATTTTCTTTGTACTTTCTATGAGTAAGTCGGCGGCGTATGCTACGTCGTGGGTCGTATCTAGTTGTAAATAATACTAATAAAAGATTTCACTTATGTATGTTGCAAATATGTTTTAATATTTATTAATTTTATATTAATTTTAAAAAAGATTTATCCATAATTTACGTAAATGATTAGGTTTACCATAAAGTAAAGTATAACATAATTTAACTTCAGCATGAAATTGGGTATTTTTAATGTTATAAAAATTTGCGGGATAATATTAAAACATTTAAAGTTAATCTAATATCAATAACATTTTCTGATTTTTGTATACGATTATTTATTATTATTTGGTAAAAATGTAATTATAATAAAACCATCTATAATTTTTAAAATGTTAAAGTTATTGATATAATGATATTATGTATACTAATCTTTAATACAAAATTATGATTTCTTGAGATGAGCTTATATTAGACTACAATCCATGTTTGCAGTATGTAATTTCTGACGAATGTGTAACTTGATAGTTGTACTGTTAAAACATTTAGAATACAATTTTTACTTTTAATATATAAATTCTTACGCACTAGCCTTTTATATATATTGAATTTTCATACAACTTTATCATTAACCTATCTAATTTGTTTAAACATTTGGTGTGTGTGGGGGGGGGGGGTGAGGGGTTATTCTGTGAAGAGTTTGTAGAGTATTAAACCAATTAAATAAGTTTATGTTAAAACGTTTTGTAAACTCATCATTATATATAGAATTTCCTTTAGTTTTATATTTAATAAAAATGTCCATCTTAATTATAATTTACATTCTTAACCATTTTTTAAACTAGTCATAGGCGCTTAGGTTAAAACAAATACTCATTTATGTACTATAATCACTCCTTACATATTTTTTACCAACAAAAGAATAATATACAATCCCTTTACATTTCTCTGAGTTTAATGATATTACCATTAATTTTCATCAGAAATAGCGTTTTACAATATATATATATATATAGGCAGATATTAGTCCATGCTTTAATGTGAAATTAATGATTATTTTAAAAACAAAAATTATAAATATGTGTATTTAATTTTTAAAATGAATTAATATAAATAAAATAGAAAAAGTAACAGCGAAATAAAATTATCCGCTTTGTTGTACTTCTAAGTGCACACATGTTAATTCGTTAAATTGTAGCCAACGTCTGAAAAATTTAAGAACTCAAATGCACAACTCTAGAACTTTTTACTTTCTCTTAAAAACTCATACGCTTTATTAGTTTCAAGTGTCAGCGTATAGCAGAAATTATGTTTTGAAAAACATTAAAACAAAGGGTAATATTAATAATGCCTTATTAATTATACAAAGGTCATCTCACTTTCGAATCAGTGAATGAAAAAAAAAACCCACATTTACCTCGCTGGCACACAAAGTGCTTTTCACTATTACACCTTAAATTGTCTAGAGTTCCATTTTCTGGATTCATCGCAACGCAATTTTCATCAGGGTTGGAATTCTCTTTGTCTTTCCACCAGTTAAGTCGGATGGGAAGTTTTGTGCTGTTCCACACGAATGATCCTTCTTGTTCCATGTCATTCCCTCCAAGAAAATCTGGTACATTTTGTAGAATCTTTTATAAATGGTTTTTAAATAAATTAGTTTCAGTAACCATAACTAAAAAATTAAAGTTAATAGCAAATGATTAATACGGAATTATTTATAGCAGTTTTTGACATAGCCAGCGCAAAAGCATTAAAGTAATTTATCAAAATACTATTTTTTACATTTAGTTTACAATGTTGTTGTATTTGTTTTTCAAATCCACTTATTTATTGGAAAAAACGCTTTACATATTGAAGAAATCGTTTGTCTTAAAGAATCTGATTGCCTTAACTAATTCCTATATGCTCAATATAATTTGGGATTTATTGACGTGAAAAAAATAAATATAAGATCTTTAATTATTGTGGATTAAAATTCAAGTGTGAACTCTAAAAAAAAATTGTTCGTGTTATTTACTTACAAAAAAAAGTTCCGTTCGATGGAAGTATACTTTTTAAAAAGTCAATTTCTTCATCCGTCGATGGTTCAGCAAGAGTTCCTCCTAAAGCCTCACATACTTTCTACATGTAATAAACATTTGTTACAACACACACTTTCAATGGTGGAAAAATCAATTTTTAAATATCATCCGTAAGACAATTATATTTCGCTAGATTACAAACTACAATTGTAAGATTCAATCCCTTTAAACTTTAGTAAAAAAAATGGCGCTGCGAGATATTTTGTCGTTCTTGCAGAATAGTCACATGGCGCAGACTTTTCGGAAGTAATACATTGAAATAATAAAAATATATAGATAGTTTANATATATATACATATATATATATAAATGCAGTCTGGTAATGTTATAAGAAATATATATACACATTAACAGTTAGTGTGATGCCTCTAATTCATGGAAGGAAGAAGATTACCTAGGCATTCCACGCTCTATTCAGCAAAATTTTGATTTATTCTTTCGAAAATAATGCTTAATTAAAGAAAACATTTAAAAAAATAATTCAAGTGTTTGTTGCAGGCGGAAGTGATAATGGCAATAAATTATAATTCTGGCGATTATTACATTCATTCGTGAGAAAAAGTTTGTACTAATATTACTTGTTAATAAATGCCTTTAATTAAGCCAATGTATATCTGAAGCAGACAGCTGTGTATTACTTTTAGCTTAAAGATCTATTTTAATGCCATACGATCAGGGCCATCGTAAGGCATTGGCAAAGTAGGCAGCCGCCTACTCATCATTACTTTTGGCCTCGCTATAAATATTTTCAAAATTATTTTTTTTTCAATGAAATTTATGTCCAGCAATTTCAATTCGCCTAGGGCCTCCAATTCCCTTAGGCCGGCCCTTTATCAATTTTCAAACATTCTTGTTTTTTAAAATATTTTTTTTTTAATTTGGCAGTTTAGATATTCGTTATAAACATTTCTTACCATAGAGTTATCATTTTATAACCCGCTAATGTAATTTAAGCTATGGAGATTTAAATTTGGTTTTGTTCATAAAAAAAGATTGTATTTGCTTGTGCACAAAACAGTATTAGATAATTTTGTATATCATGAATTTACTTTCTTTCTTTTTTTTAAAAAAAGAAAAAAAACACTCATGCACGTCACACACACATATATAGCTTACAGAGAAACGTACCAATATCTTTTAATCATTAACACGACATTAATCGCGGGTTATTAAAATATTTTTAATCTCACCTGAGCTCCATTTATCTGCAATTCACTTTGGAAAATAGAAAAACATTTATGTTTGATTTTAAAGTCTGTTGGACTGCATTTATCTGTTTGAAAAAAAAATTAAATTATCTATAAGCAATATGATAGTTAAATCAGTATATAAGTACATTAGGCACTTACAAGATTTAGCAAACACTTGTACTTATTATCAGATAAAATTGTAACATATTTGACAGGCTAATATTACAAAGAAGGTATCCGGCATGAAAAATTATAATGTATAGATGTGACAACAGCATCATATATTTAAAATAATAATCTACATATCTAATTTTCATCAGGGTCCAACCATGCCGGACACCAAGCAATCTGTCTGACCCGGAGATCAGTCAGATTGCAAGTAAAGTTAGTGCACCGCGTGCCCCCCCCCCCCATCAACAAGTCGTTCAATTTAGGTCAATTTATAAGTTCTTTCAGAAAAAAAATATCTTGTATCTCGTAGTGTAGTGGTTATTACATTTGCCTCACACGCGGATGTCGCTGGTTCGATCCCCGACATTTTTTAATATATATTTTTTTAAATGATTGTGTTTGTGCCCGTTCATTTCCCACTTTCTTTTCGAACATGGGGGTCATCCATATATTGTGTTCGCAAAAAAGTCGTGTTTGTCGAGCCCCTTCCCCCTGTTGCACTCGTACATTTTGAGAACCACGTCCTCCATAATGCGTACGTACCTACCCCCTACCCCCACCCCAACGTTTGAAATTTACTGTTAAGCCGAAGTCAAAATATATTGGTTCTACTCTGTGGGACTGTCTTTATATGACGTCACGCGCCAAAGAGGGTGCGGATCAAGCTTTTGTGACGATGTGTGAAGAGGTTGAGGGGTGTTTAAGACATATGACGTCGCACTTGTTAGCAATATTATAGTGCAGCCTTACTAAATACACATTTAAATGATATAAAGTAATTTGAAACGTTCTAATTTTCAATAAGAAAGTAGTTTTTTTTTTTATAGGTGTGGGTGGTCAATGCTTTTTGACGTCATATTTGTCTAATATTTATTTGACGAAGTTTGAAAAGCGGGGTTGGGGGTAAAAATAGGCACAAATCGCTGACGTTATTTATAGATGGCCCCTTAAAAGTTTGTTTGTTTGTTTGTTTTTTAACATCATGTTCTTCATGTTGAAATTAGAGCAGAAATATAATAGACAATCCACATTTTATTGTCTTTAACGTAAACACTAATAACACTGCATGAATCAGCCTTCCATACATGACGTCACGCGGCTGGGGTGGGGATGGAGATGTGCAACGTATTTGTGACTATGTGAGGGTTGGTGTTTGAGAAATCTAAATCAAATCAAAATGTGCTACTTTGAATAAAAATTCATCTAGATTGCTTACCATTTATTTAGTTACATTTTAATGGATTCGTACATGTTACGATATTAGAGTGCAGACTTACGCTAGACACATATTTCAATGACAAAAATATAATTTAAAACGTGGTAACTTTCAAATTAGCTTTTTTCTCTTTTTTTTAGGGGGGGGGGGCGGGGCAATTAAAGCTTTGTGACGTCATATTGGAGATCGGGGTCTAAGTTTTATGACGAAATGGAAGGGTAGGGCGTAAAATCGTGAAAGTCACGTGACGTCATTATTCATGGACGGCAATAAAAAGTTATAAAATATAACAATATAAGCAGAAATCGCTGACCCGTTAAGTTTATATAACGGCTGAGACAACGATAGGCCAAAGAAAAACTTTTACTAATTTAAAGAAATGGAAGTATAAATCAGACGAATATATTTTAGCAATGTGTGAAAGTTTGGTCTGAATAAAATATGAATTACTTTATATATGGATGACCCTCCCCCCATTTGACTTCGCAACACAGCTTTTCATTCGCATTGTTCTGATTTCTTCGTGATGTAGTTTTTGTCTGTTTTCGCTATTTTATCGATTGAAATAATTTTAATAGATTCAATTTTTACCGATTAATCGAGAAATTTATCGATATTTTTCACATAATCTACATATAAATACTAAATTAGCATTCATACCGTAACAACAACCTTAATTACAGTACATAAAAAAGCTTCGTTAATCATTCAAAGAAATGGAGTTTCAATAATTTTGAATAACAAATGAAAATGTGGATCTTTGAATGCTACGTATTTGTAATGGTAGAGAATTCCATTGTGTAGCTGTACAAAAAGAGAACGAACTTTCACCAAATGTTTTAGTGCATGTCTTAGAGAACAGAGAGAATGCATGTGCCCGCATACAAACGTAGCTTACGAGTGAGTAAATAGACTGACAAAAGTGCAATTAAGATAAGAAGGGCATGAGTTAGAAAAGAAGTTGGGACAGAGAACGGCCATTTTATAATCAATTCGGGCTTGTACAAATGGCCAATGAAGTTAGTGTAAGAGGTGGACTAACATTATAATGTTGTTGTTTTTTCCTTAAGAACTAGTCTGGCAACTTTACGACAATTAAGAATGTTATTTTGGTTTCCTTCTGAATAATTTTGGTGATTAAACTTTAAGCATTAGGTAATGCGACGATAAGTTTATGTTATCTCTTTTTCTTTATTGTTATGATTGTCTTTTTAAAAAGTTTTATTTGGTGGCGATATCCATCTATACATAAGGAAAATATTTTCTAAAATACATATTTGCAGTACTTCACGTGAGTTTTTTTTTTATCTGATTTACTGTTGCTAAATTTAAAGAAACAAAATATTAAGTTTTAACTTAGCTATAAATTACAATGTGTGTTTACCATGAAATGGGAAAAGGGAAGCCAAATAGACCTGCATATTGTTTAAGTTGGAAACTGGAAGTAAAGACTTAAAACACGTAAAATAATGATTTAAAAGTTACAATTTAAAGACAAGTGACAACAGAAATTCACTAAAGTTATGCTCACATTTCTCACACACAAAATTGTAAGAGTAAGTACAATTCTGATCATTGAAGAGACCCCATTGAGTTATAGACAAGCAGTTTTGCTGACTGGATAAATCATTGGGCTGATCTTGATCCCACAAATTTCTTGGTATTGACGTGTTCGGCGAGGTGTCCCATACAAATTTGGTGATGCTACCGTTAACATCACGTCGCCCACCTATCCAGTCTGTGTAACAAAAAGATATAGAACAGATACCATTACCAAATAATCATTAATGCATAGAAATAAGTACTTTAAATCGGAGAGCTTATTTAGTATATACTTAATTATTAGCGCAAATAGCATGTGGTAAAAAAAATCCACACAAAATCCATCATCTAATTTTTCAAAAGAATAATTATTTGGGGAAAAAAAAAGCGACAGTCGGTTCGAAACCAATGGAACTTAATTTGCGTTCTTACTCTTTGAAAGGGGAATGATGAATAGAAATAGATAAATGCTTATGTCTGGAAAGGTGAATTAAGTTTTTACTTACATCCAGTATTTCCTTTTCCTCTTAAAAATTGATGAACAGCGTTTTTATCGTCTTCAGTTAACAGTTCTACAAGCTTCATCTTAGGATCAACATCTTGGCATAAAAACTGTTTTATTTATGTTAATATAATCGCATTGTGAGAAAGTATCAATTAATTAGTTTAAAAATATCAAATTCTTATCAAGCGCTACTATTGAAAGAAATTATTATGATTCGAGTATATAATGTTCATATCAGAAAAAAATGATGTACTTACACAGAGACATACAAAGCCAAATTTTTAATCTTACAAATTTTTAGTTTCAATATATTCATATTCTTTCATTTAAAGTAAATTAGAAATATTATAAAAATAAATTTTATTTAAAACTTCATTTGCCATTTTCTAGATATTATCTTTGAACACCATTTAAATATCTGCGATGTTGTGCATCAGATTAGTTTATGTTTTATCTACAGAACCTTTAAGTCAGTGATGGCCAACCTGTTTGGGTCAACGTGCCCAAAATTCTATTAAAACCTACTTATTTTTAGCAAAGTAGCAACACTAAGCGCCAGCAAAGTGTTTTGATTAAGTAAGTAGTATTTTAATTCCATGCCGGCAGATGAGGCTCAATGTGACGTCTGTGGCACGCGTGTCAAAGGTTCGCCATCACTGCTATAAGCTATACCTTTGCCTTTACCCAAGACAATGATGTGGCAAATATTTTCAAGCATCTATTATTCGTAAACACTGCACCTTTCCATGGGTAGCAGGGATCCACGCTTACGCTCAATGATGCTAGATCTAAAATACAGACGCCATACTTGCACATTCAATTTTTTACTTTATGTACAATGTTTATTTAACTGTATATTAAAGAGAAAATTAATGAAATAGTTTTCGTTGGAGTTAGATAGTGTAAAATATTGTACTAAAATTCAAGAAATAAATAATCTTAATAGTACTTTTAAATCAATTTTTAAAATGTATTTATGCTTTCTTATCATATCCTGAATTGGAAATTGACGAATAGTTCAATTTTACCACGTTTATATTAGTTTGCCGTCTTGTCTGGATTTCCGGGGCAAAAATTGAATTCCTTATTTGAACCACTTCTGATCATCCAATTTTGATGAAATTTTGCATGCATACTTGATTCACATGACAATTTAATATTTCATTAATTATAGTACTCAATTCTACTTAA
>MUZC01004744.1:189663-242395 GCA_002072015.1 Radix auricularia | reverse complement strand
AATTTCAGCCGAATGCGCCCCACGTTTTTAGTTTATTTTCTTCTTTTTAGTTCACAAAACGTGGTATCTTTAAAACTTGTTTTTAAATATTTTTATTTTAAAATGTGTTTAATATTTGCGGAAAAATGCATTTTTATAACTGTAAATTATTTTATTGTCTACATAAAGAGAGAATCGTTTGCATTGTTTAACGGTGATGTTCGTAAGAGAACCATCTTAAATCCAGCATTCGGCAGCTTGTGGCGCATTTATATATATTTAGAATCACTGAAATTCTGATAAAAATATCTTTAATATATTTTATTTTTCTATTATCAAAAATACACAAAATCAAAATAAGTTGCAATCATTTATTGCTTTAAATAGTAAGGCTAATATCACATGATAAATGGGAGCTGTGTATCTGATGTTATCATTTATAATTATGTTTTGACAGTTATTTGTAGTTAATATTTTCCAAATATTCATTTAATAGAAAATACATGATGTTTACCTATTTGACATATTGGCAGTTTTGTTTCATTGCATGGGGCATCGTTTAGTCTCCCGTCAACACCACTGACCTCAACACACTCGTCAACGATGTCGTTGTTGTCTGGGTGACCGCTCCCCCACCAGTCATCAGTGGGAGACAGGCTCACTTTAGAGTTGGTCCAAACAAAATTACCGTCAGTACTTTTGTAGCTAGCACCCAGCCATGCTACGGAGAAAATTTGTTACAATTGTTTTTACATGGAATAATTAATTGCCCATTAAACCATTATTTAAATAAACGATGACATAGTGTTTCAAATAATAAAATTTACAGGAAAAGTATATTGCAACAATAAAACTTTCATTTTGTTAAAAAATGGATATTAAAACAAAAGCTTTTCTCGTAAATTAGCGCTATTTTGAATGTTCCCAATTCAAAGATTTTTTGTCACAATATTAACTTCCTTTTTCACAAATCTTTCAAAACCGCTGAAACTTTAATAAACCACTTATTAATTAATTTATTGTTTACAGTTCCTCGCCATCTTCATTTTTTTTTTTTACAAATGTAAGTTTAAATGTGGGCGACTCATGATAATGTTTTGTTGATGTGCAGATAGTCCGTGACTTGTTCATTTAATAGCCGACAGTTCTGAATGGAATTATGGAAAGTACAGTTTGGGCATTCTTGTCATTGAAGGCTGATATCGATATTACTTTCATAAATAAGTGAGAGGGGTTTAAAAAGTTTAATACGGACATTAATTTTGTTAGTATTCCTTAACGTTTACTTTTGGAGAGAATGAGAAATTCCTATAAATTAATATATTAAAAAAAACATGGTGCTATAGTCCAGCCAGGCGGCAGGGCTAACAGATCTGAAGGTGAGTGGTGTAAACAGAATGACAGATTAAAGAGGAGAATCACCTGACTGTCCAAGTCTCCTCACTAGGCTAACTGTTGCTTGTCTCTCCTTGAGGGTCAACGGTTCAGCAAGTTTGCCAGAGTTAAAATTGTTGCTGCAGAAATCCTGTTGCACGTAAAATATTATTTTTATTTTAATTAGGGCTGCGGAAATTTTACGATTAATTATTCTATTAATTGGTACATAATTTATCGAAAAAAGTTATTTTAATCGATAAAGAAGCGATTAAAATTAAATAAAATATTTTAACAATTTGTTTTATTTATTTATATTAATTGATTATTTATAATTCATAATAGCTCTTTACGTACAAATTCTCCATTAAAAACAAATTTTTTAAAGTATAAACTTTTAAATAAGCACGTTTTATAAGGAAAATGATATAACATATAAACGCTGTTTTTATTTAATTAATAATAAAAACCTTTTAATTCCTTTACTACTACTTATATTGTTATATCACCTATAAATATTATATTTTTTCTTAAATCCTCAAGTTCTGGGCACGTGTAATTTCCAGTTTAAATACGTTATACATCTTATTTTCAGCTTTAGTCGAAATTATCGATTAAATAATCGATAATTTTTCAAAAGTTAACGATTAAATTTATATTAATCGATAACATTCCTAATTAATGTTTTATAGCGCAAATTATTTTACACGTAGTGAATAATACGTACAGTGAAATATAACTGAATACAGTCAAACCTCTCTTAACGAGTTTAATTCGTTCTAGAGTCTTACTCGCAAAGTTAAACACTAGTTATAAAAACACAATTCCCCATACAAATCAATGTAAAATACAACTGTTTTTACTCTTTAAAAATTACTAATTTACAAAAAAGAAAACATTAAAATGTATTCTAATAAAATGACTAATGAATTTTAAAAAGTTAAACGACTACAATACAATTTAGATTTGAAGCAACAAACAAAAGCATAAACAAAAAAAAATAATTTATGACAAGTAATGATTTATTTTTATCTAGAAAACTGTCCAAAGACATTTTGTTTTTGCCGACGCTTAACAATTAGACGAAAATATGTCGTATCCGTTTTGTAGATATTCCTGCCACTCCCTTTCAAGCATCCATCTCCTTAATGGATTTTGAGAATAGCGCAGATTTTTTACAATACGCTAATAGACAGAGTGCTTATCACAGAATCTTGCAGCGGGGCTGAAGTGCGGGCTTTTTAAAGGAATTTCAGGTAAACAGAGACTTTTCCATTCTGCGTCACTTGATATTCGAATCTTTGCTCGTTAAGGGAGAAAATTTTTCAAAAATAAAATTTTGCTTGTTATGCAAAAAAAACTCGTAATGAAAGGGATTGGCGGTATTTGATAATTAAATGAAATTTTTGTGCTACAAAGTTGTTAATTTGTTTTTATTCTGGAAAGTTATTTTTTAACGAATTTTAGTGTGTTTTTTTTTAAATTTATAACTTCATCTGTAAGGGGCCGTCCTTACGTAAGTAACGCTGTTTTTAATATTTTTAACTCCCCCCTTCCCTCTGTCCCAAACTTTTACGAATCTCGGACCCCCCCCCTTCTCCCTTTTTCCACCCAAAGCACGTGAAACTTGTGAAGAAAAATATTTTTTTATTAAAAAAAATAATAACATTTAATATAAAATACCGTGACCTCACACATGGCAGGACACTTCCATCCCCCCTAACAACAAGTCAAATTTTCTTATACCCCCTCCCTCCTCTGGAGCGTGACGTACTTTATGGATTGCTTCTAAGGAATGAATGAGACATGAAACTAAGAAAGTTAATGTGAGATAATTCAAATTTTAATATCGATGATACACTATTTTTATAAAATATAAATTATAAATAATGAACTTAAGTATCAATTATCTTTTTTTTAATAAAAAAATTCAACTGCTAAATATTCATTAATGTTTCAACATGTTACCTACCCTAGCCTTAGTCCAAGGTAAAGAAATGTTTATTGGTGTTATGCATTTTCTATTGACAAAAATGGATCCTTTAAATGAAGAACAAGGGTTCGATTTCCCATGTCCTGATGATAAAATAAAAAAAACTTTTGGCAAAGTACTTAGGTGAATAAAAACCAGTTTAAATATTTACCGTATAATTATATATCATTATTATTATTATTTTTACATTATTATTATTAAATTTAACAATTATAAATAATTATTTGTTATAATTATTTGCAAGTATTCGTCTATACACTACAGTAATACGATATAAGAAATAAATCGTATTGTGCGGAAACCATTATGAAAACGAAATACCTCCTAGGATAAGGTCGAAAATAAAAATGTATAGAAAAATAACCATCATGTAATCCTTGTAGTTTTCAAATTGAAATCATTTATAATTTACAGCAACTCAGTCTTATCTAACACAAATTATGAGTTCTCTATACCTATGTTTGGGCTTCATCCTTTTTATACATTGCACCTATTCAACTTTCTTGCACTATAAATGATGGATAATTTCATTTGTAAATTTGCTATCGTGTTTGACAAGGCCTTAGAAAAAACATTATTTTTTCGTCGAGTGTCTCATTGTATTGAAGATACGAAGACAGCTCTAGAGCATTACTCGCTCGATGTCCTTTATAACTCGTGGCAAGACTATTATTGGTGAATTCAAGAGACACTGGTGGAGTTGATTACCTTAAAGTGAATACAAATTTATTTAAGAAATGCACCAACTGAGATCAAAGTTTCTTGATCAATTGTTTTATTGTTATGAAAATTTAAACACGAGAATGTTGTGCCATAGATCTTTTTGGGGAAATATTTGAATTTATAATCAAATATACCTCTGGGGTTATCTTTTTATTTTTCTAGAGTGTATTAGGAAAAACTTTTCCGAGATGTTGAAACAACATCGAGGAGTATTTTAAAACTGTTTCAATGTTGTTGGTTTTTTTTTTTTGTTTTTTTTTAAATTTTTTTTAATATCGTCTTTTTATCTTATCTTATATGTTACAGACGCGCCTTCTGTACAGAAGATTATTGCGTCCTATGTAATTCTATGGTTTGTGTTTAGTCATGTATTCTTACTAGAGTTTTAAAAGATGATAAAGTGTTGGCTTTCCTGGTTTCTTCAGGAAACCCAATCCACGCCCGAATACCGGACGGAAAGATAGAAAATGTGTACGTGTTTGTTCTTGCATATGGAATAAGAAATGTAATTTTATCTTTATGTGTATCTGAGTGTTGTATTAAGTTATCTTTGTGTTGTATTTCTAAATTAGAATTAATTGCCTTATGTATAAATACTATTCTACTCTTGTTTCTTCTATCCTCTAGTGTTTCAAGGTTTAATGATTTAACTAATGGCGTTACTCTTGTCAGTTTGGAAAATTCTCCAGTAATGAATCTGGCAGGTCTTTTTGGATTTGTTCTAACTTATCAATATTTTCTTTGGTGGATAGGTCCCATACAGAAGATGCATATTCTAGTATAGGTCTCACCAGGGTGAGGTAGCATTTTAGTTTTATATCTTTGTTACATTTGTAAAAGTTTCTTTTTATAAAGCCTAAGGTTTTGTTTGATTTTTTAAATAACTTTTTTGACATGGGGATTCCAAGATAATTTCTCATTTATTATGACTCCTAAGTATTTCGCATCTTTAGTTAGGGTTAGTTCTTTTCCATGAATGAACTATTTTGAATTTATTTGTTTCTTTTCCTTTGTTACTTTTAACAGTTGACATTTTTTCTGGGTGGAAGGACATACTCCAGTTAGTTTCCCATTTTATTAATTCATCTAAGTCTTTTTGTAAAATTTTGCTATCAAAATTAAAAGAAAATTAAACACTTATAAATAGAAACAAATTAAAACCAATTCATCACGCTTCTAGCCTTTTTGAATATTAAATGGAAAAGACATAAACAAGGTAAGGATTAGCGTGACAGGAGGTAACAATACAGCGAACGCTTCGTCAAAGAGCACCTTACGATGGACAAATAAAACGAATATAAAAAATAAACATAAAATTAAGAAACTTAGCTCCGGTGAAATCCAAATAATATTGATTTAATATTGATTTAAAAATATAAACAGAATTCTACGACTTCCAACTTTTTTAAAGGCGACTGCATACACCTTCCACCATTGGCTTCGATCTAGAGTTACTGAGAGCGGTGGTTCAGTGCTCAAGCTCTGACTTTTGGTTATTATTGTTTCCTTGTTGTTCACATACATATTTTAGATGGTGTTTAATTTAATAATGAATTGCATACAGGACAGCCTTAAGGTCACGACTCAACTGCTTCGCATCGCTTCACACATTTTCGTAAAGTCGTCGAAACCTCTCCATAAAAGAAAAGTGCTCAAATATAGAGATTCGTAAAAATTCCATCCTGCCTTTTATTTTACTACACGGGCCGGCTTTAAGGCATAGGCAAACTAGGCTGCCACCTAGGGCTTCCGATTAAGGGGGAAGTCGCACAAAAATCGTCAAAAAATATATTTTAAGAGTGAACTACGACCCAGGTCAATACAACTAGAACTACCCAATCAGTGCAATACCTTTACTTGCTGATTATTTTTTAATTGCTGCATGTTTTACATTCAATATTTTAAAATATGTAAATTTATCTGTCCAGACACATTTTCACAAGATTGACAAAAGTGTAAGATACATTTACGATAAATATAAACTGTTCAATACCAAATTTAAATTCTATTGTTAGTAGCAATATAGAAAACGATTTATGGGTGTGGATGTACAATTTTAGCTGAAATCTAGCTGAAAGCTCAACATTTCTCAAAGTGTTCATTTTGTTTTTCGTTTTTAGAGCTTAGCAATGACGACAGCTTTTAAAATTTATTTTTAAAGACTGGCATGGCATAACTAATTTTTTTTTAAAGTTTAATAATTTTTATTTATTTTTGTGGGTGGGGGTGGAGCGGTGGGGGGATTAATATATTCAGCTTTTAACATCAAATTGTCCAGACTTCTAACTAATCTTGAATATTCGGCGCTTGGATTGAAATGGATATTCGCTTGTTGGAAGGAAAGACATTGACAAAAAAAAACAACACAAAAACATATTCAAAGTATAATAAGCACTGAAACAATATTTTCCAAAGAATCATTTCAATTTTGCATCTTAGAACGGAAATTAACCAATTCGTTGCTCTGTTTTAAGCAGACAATGTAATTTTTGGGAACTGGTTGAATTGTTCGCAAAGTACGATTCATGCCAAGAAGATCATTTACTATATTTTTAAAAAAGAAGTAATTCAGGGTCACTTCCTGGGCAAAAGAATTCAAAATGAGGTCCTTAATCTGATTGCTGATGCCGGCTTGAAATAATGATCAAACTTCGGAATATTACTTCACCATTTTCGACTGCTCAACTGTTTGCAACGACACTGTTTGGAGTTTAACATCAAATTAAATTTGTGTTTTGTGCTGATGCAAGATTTGGAAAACTCATGTAAAAAATCTGACAGTAAAGCATTTTTCTGATAAACGTTGGGAATGCAGGATCGATACTGTTAACGCTCTTCGTAATCAAACAGCAGGAGTGTACGATGTATTGGTGGAAGTGTCTGAAAATGCAAACGATCCTAAATCAAGGAAAAAACAGCTGGATTTGTTAAACAACTAATAACAAATTCCATTCCTGATAAATTAGTCACCTGGTGCCTAGTACAGTTTATTGTTTCAATTGTGTATGATCAGAAAATTGATGCAATCAAAGGACATTGCACTGGAATGTATAAATAATGAAAAACAAAATGAATTTGTTTCCACACAAATTTCGTTCAGAGAACTGACTGAAGAATTAGAGATGGAACAAGGCGAAATCCTATTTTGAGCCGCCACAACTTAAGACGACGGAAAGTGCACAAACAATTAGATGAATCATTGATCGATTCAATAATAAACATGTCGAGTGTAATTTTTAAATTTTTTTTTAGAACAATCAGTTATTTTGACTGCACATTATGAGAAAATGAAACGTCACGTTGGTATTTTTGATTTCCTGCACAAAATCCATTTTTTTAAACATGCCGAATTTGACCCGAAAGATTTGATGAAATTTAGCATGGATTTTAATATTGCTCTCGTCGATGCATCTGGTTCAGATATTGATTCGAAAGAATATGCAGTGAATTGCAAAATATTTCCAAGATAGTTTCAGAAACGCTTTCATCTTCTCTTGATGTTTTACTTTTTATTTATGATCATGGTTTGGAAACCGCTGTTTGATATGTCGCTATAGCCCTTCGTATCGCATTGACAATCTTCATTATTTGTGTAGGGGAGGAAAGAGGTTTTACCAATTTGAAATTAATTATTAAAAAACTATTTTAGAACAACTTTAATGTTAGAACACCCAAACAGTGTGGTAATGAATGATATCTACTAACACACGAGATATCTTCCTGTCTCTGGATAACTCACAATTTTTTGCAGACCTTGCTGCCAACAAAGCACGAAATGTTTTTTTTTATTGAAGATTTGTGCGATCTGCATGAATACGTTAGCATAAATTTCAGTTATTTTTTAAAATGTATATGCTAATACAGGAAGTTTTTAATAAGTTGTGTATATTTATTCTTTCCTTATTTAAAACATCGTTCTATTTTATTTAGCGCCACCAAAATCTCGTCGCCTAGGGACTCCAATTCCCTAAAGCCGGCCCTGTTACTACTATTAGTGTCAATCATCACTTCTTTAAACTTCCGTACATATATCGGTTCTAGGTTACAAAAGTGTATTGATGTATGCTCCGCCGGCATCCCGTCTTTGATCACTGAGAAGGGGATCACCGGACATTTCAGATATTTCTCAGCCAGCAGTGAATGATGCACGATAGCTGATGCAAATACGAAAATAACAAGCAAGGTTCATGTGAGTTTTTTCTCTTGTCACGCGACTTGATGATGTTAGCCCATCTGTTAGCATTGCTCTCAGCACCAATGATCGCAATGAGTCAAAGCGCTGTCAAGCTATTTCATTGCTGGTAATCCTGGAGATTTTGGAAATTTCTTTTCCGAAAGGAGCTACGGTATGTTTGCTTGGGTATGATAAAATACGTTCGGTGGTATTTTACTTTATGAGATTTATGAGAACCTTCCTGGAAAATTAAGAAACGCCTGTTCATATTTGTTACTGTATGTATTATTTTAAAGTCAAAGTTTAATTAAGTCTGAATGTTTTTTAAATTTTTAGTGATGTTTAAACGTTTTAAAAATTATTTTTTAGATTCTGGTAATAACATTGAATCATTATGTGAACTAGGGGCAAGAAAATAATTAACTTATCAAAATGACATCGACAGACGAGGATACCACTGGCCAAATTTTATTTATCTAGATCTGTTTATCTCTTATTTTCTCACTACTATACATGATCGTTTTACCCCTTAGAAGGATGAATGAAACAAATAACTGTTTGTTTTTGGGATTGCCCACTAAAGATTCAGAAATCAAGAGGAGGTGCTACGAATACAAGTCGTATATGGGAAACTACGAGATTTTGAAAGATGCACGAGTAAAGATTTGCTCCATTCCAACCATCAAGGACTACCCCGAAAACGACGACCAGTTACCTCAAACGATATTGTTCAACAAATACTAAGTACTCGAAATAATGAATTTAAGAAGTGTGAGTAAACAATGTTGCAGAAAGGGGAAGACATAATTTGATCTTTAATTCTTAGTTTGTGTGTCCCATTTTCTGAAGCAATAATAATTTCTTTCAACCTGTACAAGTATTTAACGGTTGAATAGGAAATACATTTAATTTGTAACTTGTTGTTTGGAAATAGATTCTATCTGAGATTCTTATAATACTCTTAATAAACAGAAGAATATAATTTTACTTTGTAAATGGATAGAACATAAAAAAATAATGTAAGTATAATTTAAATTATATTTACTAAAAGTTACAAAGTTTGGCAAGAAGGCAGAGTGACAATTCAAAAAATTTACAGTAAAGGGAACAGCTTTTAAATAATCAAAAACACGCATTTATTTCTAAACGACATTTTAAAACAAGACACGTCACTCGGCTTATTCAAGACGACCTCGGTCAAAATTTAACAAGATCACGATGCCATATAAGATCATATTGCCATATAATCCATTGTCAATGTGATTTGCATTCAAAGCTATTAATTCAAAGTTTCGAAAGTCCGTTTATTCATAGAGTAGAAAATGCAAGCAAATTCTTAGAAAATATAGATGAATAGTGTAAATATTTCAAAATCTTATATTTCAGGTTTTATTTATAAAGTAAAAATGTGAAAATATTTAATGAAAGTTCGACACATTAATTGCTATTAATTTTATAGTTATAAAAACAAAGCGTCTAAATATTAAGGTAATGGCGCTGCTACAATTGTGTTAGTTTGTTAAAATCTCTCGAAAACACCTTTGAGACATACCAGCCCAAAATGAATGCTACAAATAATCTGTAAAGTACCCAGCTCATACATAATGCACAGCTTATTAATAAATCTCATTCATATTCTGAAGTTAAAATATACAAATTTCTCTTACCCTGTCTCTGCCTCTCTCTACTCCCCCCTCCATCATCCTCCCTTTTTCTCCTTCTCTTACTTTATTATCAAGGTCCAGCTGCCAGGCCAAACATCTTGTTCTAGTTGTTAACGAATTAATTATGTTTACCTTAACTATTTCGAGTTCACCTTACACTTTCCAAGTTAATAAGAATTCCAGGCTTTTTACTTTACCTGTTAAACCAGACAAGTTTAGTTGCTTGTGACATGTTGGTTACGTTTACTCAAACGTGTTGCTATATTCTGGACTGTCGTTCCACGTTTCATCTATTATATTCGTGAGTCTATCCAGTATCTTCAGGAGCAAACGATATCACGGGTAATTGATATAGCGATGTCATTACATCTTTACCCATTTTCGACTTGCATCGAGGCCAAGGAAAATTAACAATTGCTTTCATAGTTACCTACGTATCATATATATTTTTATAACTTGTCAAAGAAGTGCCATGAACAGTTAAACGGCAAACTTAATAAATTTGGATTGGTAAAAAAATGTTAGTATTATATTGAGCAGAGATTTCTATGTCATTTGACCATTCTAAAAATGTCCACATGTCTAAGTTTCACAAAGAACGAATTTGAAATAAAGTCTACTACTCAATATGAACTGTATTCTAATACTCAATATGAAACGTATTCCACAAATAATATAAAATATAGTCTACTACTAAACATAAAATGTAGTCTGCTACTCAATATGAAATGTAGTCTTCTACAAAATATGAAATAGTCTACTACTCTTACCCATTGCAATATTCTCAGAGGGAAAGAGATTAAAAGAAACCTAAGAGTACCATTTCTTTTTTTTTATTCATACCAAGATCCTTCCAGGTAGTGTACTCAACAACTTCTAAGTTTCATGGCGATCAGGTAAATAAAATAATATAGAAATAGTCTACATAAAAACCTAGATCAGTATGATTACATGTGTCAATGTTTGTCAAGATTTTTTAAAATTTAATTAGTAAATAAATTTAAAATCCGACAGAACTAACTAAAATGCAACTGTTTGATCCCTTGGCTCCCATAGCAATGTCATAATAGGTCAAAGTCATTATAATTTATTTTAAATACATGCCATGAAATTTTTATCAATCAATCATTTAATAAATAGTAAATGTTTAAATTTTAATAAAGATTTTAAAGGAAACGATGACATCATTAGCGCTATCCCCTATAATTAGTATTAACTGCAAAATTATAACTATATATTTACGTGCATGTAAGAAGTGTAAATAGGGCAAACGATTTGCTATTTTGTATTTTACTAACAAGTATCATCATTGCAGAGGTATTATTTGTTTTTTTATTAAGCAGTTAATTTTAGAAGTAAAAAAATATTTACTCAATATTCTCTTACAAATATTTGGCAACATTGCACAGTAATTTACTCTGTAAATTTGTTTGGAATACGTATAATGTATTTTTTAAAAAAACACTCATGAGTGTTTTAAAGGGGAAGCTGGGTATTGTAGTAACTGAATCTTAGAATTTTTGTGAAAATTCCACACTTAGCTGACAAATATACATTTAAGAGTTACATTTTTTAAAACGAAAAATTAGAATGTATTCTCAGGTGTATTAGCCAAGATACATATGAAAATAGTATGGCTTTAATTTTAAGCACATTATGAAAATTTAAGTTTTTTGTGTATTTTTATTTAAATTAGAAAATTCAGTTTTTTAAAAAGTTCCAAGACAATTTGTGTTACTTTAGCTTTTGATCTATTCGTTTTTTTAGTAAAGAAATTGCAAACATTTTTTAAAGCTAGTGATGCAACACTTTAAAAAATAGCTGACATCCCCAAAACAAATCGTTGAGAAGACACTAGCAATGACTGCAATGCCAAAAGTACCAGCAACGGTAGCAGAAACTCGATTATCTGGGATTGAAATTTTCGTTCTTCTATATAACGAAGTGTTTTGAGGGTTGATATGTAGATCGCCAGTTAGGGCATTAATCACGTGATCTATCGTCTCCAAGTATGATGGCGTCGTCTTAAGACCTTTCTCGGTGGATTGACTTATGGTAGTGACGTCATTGGTGGATACGTCAGGTTCATTGGTTTCTTGAGTAATGAGATCAGGTGTACGGGTCGTTATCTTGGAGGTGTTTAAGTCACTTGTTTGTGTCAAATTAAAGAGGACCTCGCTTGTTTGTGTGTCCCCTGTGGTCATCTGGCTGGTAGAATCCTCGTTATTACCAGTGGTAAAGTCAGGGCCACAAGTTGTTTCAGTTGGAGCGTCTTGTTGTCTGACAAGTCTTTCTAAGTACATTTTCAGGTCTTTGTCATTGGTGTCCTGTAAAAGCATGTCATTCAAGTAAATGATTATGTTTTAAATGATTAATATCATAGTATGTTTGTTTGTTACATCTTAAGATATACTGGAGTATAATAAAAATGTAGACTAGGAATGAGTTGAATATAATACCACTTCTTTAATATATATTTTGTTTACATTTTAAGTATGCTTTAACTGACATATAATTATATAACTTATTTTCAACGTTGAAAATTGAATCAGAAATAAAAAAAATATATACCTGATATAAAATAAGGCGGATTGTATTTGTAAAATGTCATTTAAACTATAGATATTCTTTACTTACTATTGACAATAAGCGAAACAAATCATGTAAAATGGTTTTATAGACAGTGTCCATGAATAAATAATGTGAACATCTTTTCTTGTTGTCTGTGTTTATAACAAAGAGCACTTACTTTAGAAGGCTCAAGAGTGTCTGAGATACCCAAAGGATGGCATATTGCAGATTGGGAATTAACTGCATACATGTAAGCACCAAACTTGCTTTGCTTGTCTCCTAGTCCAATATGATAGTAGCTTTTTGAAGTTGTGCTAACGAGGAAGTAGCAACCTGAGTAGGTCGCACCTAAAAGATATTGTGAAATATTTTAAACGATAGCAAACATAATATTTTTTTTAAAATCTATTACGAAAAAATAGTTTAATATAGGTAAACAGTGAACACTATCAATAGTTTAATCATGCGAAGTTTAAACTTTCGAAGTCAAATAGATTCTAAGTTGAAAACAACAACTTTACTCAGATATTAATTCTAACTTAATATTAAAATTAACAATAACTTGATACTACCTTAACATCATTACGAGATTAACTATAGTTACTAACTAATCATAATTAAGTCCCTAATTGGTTAATGTTTTTTAAAACTTTATTGTGTCTTAATTTTTATTACCTAAATTTAATACCTGCATAGAACTGGGGCAAGCAGCTATTTCTCTTTATAAGTTAATCAGGGCTTTATAATCTTTTTTTCTGCTTAAAAATATTTTTTGAAAAAAAGAACGCATTTATGTTTGAAAATTTTCCCACCAGAAAAGAAGTATGTTGTTTCCGATTCTAGGAATCCTCTAGTATCCTAAAAATTACATCATTGATGTCATAAAAGAATGACTTACTCTGAACACAAATGCAAAGTTTTTATAGCATAATTATAAATTTTAATATGTTTTATTGCCCACATTATTGCTTTTTCTTCAAATACAAGTATACGAGTCCTTTTTAAAGAAGTAGAAAATTATTATTTACGATTCGGAGCTACATTTACCAGTTAGCAACGAAAACTGCTATATATTTTTAAAAAAACTTACTGCGTTTAATGCATTGGATAACACATTTGTTACCTTTGATTTCTATACATCTCAATGAAGATGGATTTGGTGTGTTGTTAATCTCTAGAAATTCCGTTAAACTAGTTTCCACGATTATGTAGATGAAAAACTTGAAAGACATCAACAAGTGTGTAACAACAAAGTCATAATCATACCTCCAGGCGTTAGATGGTAAGATAGATGATAGGCAGGACACTTCATATGACCCTGTTGATCGGTTACATGTTATTACTATGTCGTCAAAAAATTCTTTTTTTCCAGAAATGGGCTGAACCAACTGTCTAATATTTTCAGTTTTGTTCTGCTTATATAGAGGCGCTACTTTCAACACGGAAGGCATTGGTTTTAACCCTTATCCACGGTTTTTGTTGTCTTCCCCAAAATATTTTCACATGTGGGATATTCAACTGATGTCTTAAAATTCTCAAAAATATCAATTCCTTTTAAACAAAAAATTATTTTGATAAAAAGAGATATTGTTTAGTTGCTAAATGACATGAAATGTACACCTACATCAAACCACGATCCATTTATACGACACTGACGTATTTTGTATAATTTGCATCAAAACCCTACAGTTAAATCACTAAAGCTGTTTCTCTTTATTATTTATTTCCAAATTAATTGTCATAAAAACTATAGACGAGCATATTTACCAGTTTTGATTGAATTGATTTTAAAAACATAGAAGCTAGCATTTCCTCGCACTAGGAGAAAATCGTGAACGTTGTAATTTATTTCAACAACATCGCCTGCAGACTTCATTACCACGTGCTCCTCAGCAGAATCGTTGAAAATCTTGAAGAATAGATTTTATGGAAAATGCTTAACTAAGTGAATACATCATTTAATACTTTAAAATACTTTGTCATTAATAGTGAGCTATTGTCTAATAAATCCAAAAAATTAGAAAAAATGTAGAAAAGGGGGAAAACAGTTTATTAACTTCGTAAACACTGAAATATTATTTAGAAAAATGTCATGACACTTATTTTGTGAATATATATCGAGACAAAGAGTGTGTTTTATGATACACAATTTTTGGGTGTTATACTTACATCGATGTGAGTCCAATCGTAAAGAGCAATAAATTTAATTTTATCCCCTGTTTGTGAACTCATATCTGACGGGAAGACATAGTACTCACTATCAGCGTAGGGTAATGGAAGTAACTGGTCCAAAGTAGAGTCATGTGTACACTCTTTAGTTTCATGCTGTGGAAAATTAATAATACAATGTTAATGGCATTAAGTGTGAAGTCGAATTTAATTACAGATATGGACCAATATTCGCACTATTTTATTGTCTTTATTTATAAAATCTTGAGAATTTCTCTCACATATTTCGACATTAAAATTAAACTAACCTTTAAACAAAATGTCTTTTTTAAAATTATTAGTAAACTAATTTCTTCCTTAAACTCAATTCCTTTGCCACAACTTTGATGAATTTCAAGTGACAGGAAGTATTGGTTAAAATTTAGTATAGAATGAATATTTTGTCGTTACAGATTTTATCCTGCCTTAAATTTAATAGCACTTGCGAAACGAATTCAATATATGATCAGTTATGACACTGTCAGGGGTATGCGAATCATTGCGTTTTTTAATTGTGTCCTACCTGGTCACCAGCGCAGGTTGTTGATGTTTGTAAACGAGAATCATGTGGGGGAGTGAATGAGCCCATGCAAGGTCAGTTCAGGCCACGGGTATATAGCTCGGGTGTGTCTCGGGGTAGGGGGTTCAGTCACCGAGAGAGCAGTCGCGAGAGGCAAGGGAACTGAAGAGATACCAGAGCTATAGCGAGGCCGTGTTGGTAGGCTGGACGGTACGGGAGATATATGTTGTAGCTGAGCTACAAGGAGTTGGAGTGCTTGAGGAATTTGTACATATGCGACAAGTGGAGATTCATGTTAATAAAGATTGCTGCAGAAAAAAAGACTTGTTTCATTTTTACGGTACGCCAGTTGGTGTGAACCCGGGAACCTTGAACCCCTAGACAACGATACCCAACAGACACTTTTGATTTAATTTTATTTAATTAGTGTAAATTTAACTTTAAACTTTTTATTCCGACATAACCTAAAATTTTTTTGACACGTTAAATCATAAAACCGCATAAAACATTTTTTATAGTAGAATATGAGAAGGGTTGCCACGGATAACCAAGCACATTTTTAAAAAACACATCACTTTATTTCAAGGGTAACACAAATCTAAGCTGAAGCGTATGTATGACTTCGGGGGGGGGGGCTTCTCAGTATTTACGTTCCTTAGTGGGCCAGAAGGCTCAGGGGGTTTTCCTGGAAGCCCCATAAAGAGCGCAGGCTCGGGACTGCTGATTTCTTCCACATATAGGATTTTCAGTAAGACTCCACCTACCTACGAATTAAGCTTACATTGGCTAAGAAAAATTGCAAGCTTAACCGGTGCAATACCTGTTTTTATGTGGTAGAAATCTACACATTTACTTTCCTTATTCTTAGAATTAAATTAAAATATGGTTTTGCTTACTCAAGGCGCTACGTTATGTACCCAATTACTTTCTAAAAAATCAATCAAATTTGTCAGTTCTTCGACTGGGATACAGGATTAGAGAGAAAATATGCGCTTTGTAAATAGACATATTTAAAATACCTGTCACTAACACTTGAACAGTTGTAATGGAATATATTTTATATTTCAGCAAATGGCACTTTCTTTGTGAGCTTGGTATGATATAACAGAATGATTGATTCATTTTAAAATATTTTACGTTGGCTCCGTTAGAATTAAAGCAACAAATATTTATAAATAGGTAACAAAATGTTTTTCAAGTTGTGTTTGTTCCTCCTTTAATTATTGCCTTATCTGTACGTAATTAAAAAAATTTTTTACCTTTTCTTTATTCTGTTTAGATTGATTTTATAAAAGACTTGATCAATTTTCATTATTTCATTGCAAGTTTTACTGAGGCTCTCAAAGCTACATTGTATCGTTTTCATCAATTTTGAGAACATAGTGAATTGACAGTATTTATGCCTCAAAACATTGTTCCGCTAAAATGTAATCTAAAAAAGAACATTACGAAATGAGTTTTGACGTTCTCCGGTTTTAGAAATGAAGAAACCTGTAAGACCAACCCCAAGACTTCCTATAAAGACAGCGACTGGTTGAGTTGAATTCAAAAAGGCGCCATTGAAATTGGCGGTCATGCTGGCTGTCATGACGTCATACATTGAGCTGAGAGTAGCTTGGGCAGAGAGTAAATTTCTGGCGACAGATAATTGAACAAGTAGAAATCTTCAAAAAATTAAAAATACGATAACCTCAAAACTGTTTGTCTTTTATACATCATAAAGTTTAACGAAATTGTGTACCTTCTACACATCACACAGTTTAACGAAATTGTGTACTTTTTATACATCATACAGTTTAAAATAGATTACATTTTACAAAAACTTTTAGATTGCCTTATGGAAAATCTGCCATGGCCTTATTTGGTTTTTAATGTCAAGTCATGTGTGATATTTTTTTATTTAAATAGGCTGTTCGTTTGTCCCTTAGAATATAATTATGGAGATTAGTGTTACTCTCTCTGTGTTAATATTGATGTATCATTTTGAGAGTATGCTATTTATACAGAGCCTTAATGTACACACGTAAAGAAGACTCGTCCAATGGCAAATGAAGGGTTTGGAGCATCGTCATTGTTGCAGATTAGCTTGACGTCAGTCTTAAGTCGTGACATTGAAACAACACTGAGCATGTTTTCTGTTGATAGTGTAAACACTTTTACATTTCTTGAGTAATTCATTGACGCAACAGATTGCAAAATAGACAGGACTATTCAAAAGCAACATAAACTGAAGAAATAACGTTAGCAAAGTAAAACAGCATGAAATATTTTCAACAATATTCTCTTTATAACATTGTTAAGAACATAAATTGTTACGACTTTTTAACAATAAAGTTTCACATGTCCCTTAGACGGCTAACTTGTAATTAAATAATTTGAAATAACATCAAATCAATCCATTATCAATTAGAAATGAGTATGAAAACGGTGACAAGTTAGTTGTGTTACAATAAACTTTTGCTCACCTGGTTGTTCCTGGAAGACTGTCAATAAAACATACGAAAAGTTGTCTTTCCATGTTCGGTAGATGCTGACGGGGAGTAACAGGGTTGAGCTGTAGTGGAGCGTTGAGAGATCAGTGATGTACAAGATGGCGGTCACTGGTTGGTTGGACTCAACCAGAACATAGCTTGAGGTAACGTCTGGAGGAATATGCAGTGTAAATAAAAACATAAACGTGGGTCTGGTTTAAACTATCATCAGTGAATAGTAGACACCGATTCATAAGATAAACGTTCATTAAAAATTAATTTTATCTATTGTATTTCATCGATTTATGTTTATTGTCGTATTTCATGTTATTTAAAACTAAGTGATGTCATAAAGCTATGGTGGATTAAAGGGGGGGCTGATCGGGCTAAAGCCACGGGCCCCCGGCGGTTTAGGGGCCCCCAAACTTTTTATATTTTATAATAAAAGTGTACAAAAGTTTGCACGAACCCTTGAAAATATAATAAATTAATTAATACTATCTATAGTCTACAACTTATCGCGTTCAGACATGATAGTATTGATAATACCAAATAACTAATAATCAAAAAACTTGATTCACTTCGCACGATATAAAATATAGTTTATATTTTTAAAATTTCCGATTTTGAGAAGTTCCGCTGGCCGTGTGGGTATAGTACATGCTGGTGGGGCTACCGGAGTCGGGTTCCATTCCCAGCAAGGGCATATATTTTTTTTTTTCTTTTCACACTCAATTATAGCTACCGCGAACACATCAACCAGTTATTTCTTCGTGTTCGGTTTTTTTTCATTATTAAAATTTAGCTACAGTCTCATATTAGTTGTTAACAATCATTTATTTTAAGAATGCTGGCTGGATAGGGCCCCCGTTTGATTGCAGCCCAGGGCCCTGTGCAGTTTTAATCCGCCCCTGTCATAAAGTTATATCATCATCAATCTCATTGGAATTTTACATCTTCACTTCATTAGCTGTAACATCGTTGATTTCATTAGACTTAGAGATCCACAGTGATCCACTGTTTTATTTTATTTTATTTTAATCAATTTTATTTCTATTTAACAATCAAAATGTTATTGTGTGAACATTACTATATATTAATGTATGTGTAAATAATATTATACAACACATCTTATAAGTAAGTGTTTACATTTTCTTTTTAAATTAATTCCTATTTTTCTGCTATAAACATGCTTTATTTTGTTGATGAAGAATCTATAACATGTGATAAAATCTAGATGTTTATGTCATGTTTCTGTCATGCATATGATATTAAAAGTTATTATTTTATATTACATTTTAATAGCTATATTTTTTTAAATATTCACTTTATGTCAAAGTTTATCTCATTAGAAATTTCGCTTTTTAATTTAACGGTTTAAAGGTCAAAGGTGCTATCAGCCATATACCGGCAGGAGGCAGTGTTAGCAGTTGGTCCAAGTCAAAATTCACATTATCTTTTGGTGCCAATGGAATAGTTTCATTTTTGCCGATGCCGTTGATGTACACATTAAATGTGATATAAACAACAAAAGTGTAGCCAGCTGTCACTTGTATGTAGCCATGAGATTCACCATCTTGTAACATCTTTGGTAGCACTGCCACGTAACTTTGATCATTGTCAAAAACAGCAGCTGTGGAGTATTGAAGAACTGATAGGTGTAAAGATGATCAGCATGCAATGATGTATAATTATCTTTCAGTTACACCGCAATTATTTTAAAATGTTAAACGCTTATCAGTTATACCTTAATTTATTTCATGTTGACGTTCAAAAGCTATTATCGACGTTGACTATATTTACCAGTTTGACAGATGAATCCATGGAGCTCACTTCCTTGTCTGTTCTCCCATTGACTGTTTACAATTGAGAATTTCAACACCAAGTATTCGATGTTACCACCGCCACCACTCAGCTGGTTTATGTTTGTTTTGTTGATAGGTTCACCATTTGTCGCCCAAAAGAAACTGTCTCTGAGTCTATCATAGGTCCCTCCAAGCCAAACTTAAAGATAACATTTTGCTCTTTAATGTGTACAAGAGTGAAATCAATATATAAATGTCGTCTTATTGTTATTTTTTAGTAATAAAAAGAATACTAAGGATGTAATTATTTTTAAACAACTATTGAAATATTTATGTTGCTTTTGCTGTTATGAAATATTTGTTTTTAATAATTTAATCTGAAAGCGTATTCAGGCCTTTAGGAGTGAAAACGTCATCCAAAATAATGAATTACTTTGTGTAGACGTGGTACCAATCAACTATTGAAATATGTATGTTGACTTCGCTGTTATGAAATAATTTTTTATAATTTGATTAAAAACGTATTTCAGGCCTTTAGGAATGAAGACATTCTAAAAAATGAATTACTTAGTGAAGAAGTGGTGCCAGTCAGCATGTTGTTCATGTAATTCTGTAGACTAACTTCCATTTCTGTTGTTGTCGGCTCTGCGAGATGAGATCCCTTGCTGAGACAGTATGCCTGGAAATATAAATATGGACGCAATAATATCAGTTCTTGTAAGATTAATTCTGACTCATACTCTAGAAAAATATAAAGTGTAAATATATCATAACGCCATACCTGAGCCGCTTGCCATGTCATATTCGTGTCATAACATTTGAAGCAATATTTGGAGGAGTACATGGCATCTTTGAGGATATCATCGCACGGGTTCCTTGCTTCTGGTAATTGTAGATAAGATACGAATGTTTGAAAATATATCAAGGGTAATGAAAAAGCAAATACACTGATGAAAAACAAGTTAAAAAATGCATATTAATGTAAGTATGTAGGAATAAACTTAATCTTTAAAAAATACTAATTTACGATATTAAAAATTTAATTTGCATATTAAGTCTCGATGTTACTTAAGCCCAGAGCAAAGGAGCAAAGTTTTCTAAAATTAGACTTGTATTTAATATCCGACAGCTAATAAATTTATAATTTCATTTTGCTATCGATCCGCTTTCATATTTCTAGAACACACTTTGTTTAACACTGTTAATATCTTATTAAAGATAGAAGTCTTGGTGCGCTTAGTCATATTCAATTGATTGTTGCCCTTTTTTATTTTGAATTATTTTTAATTTTACAATTATTACGAAGTTAGACATCCCCCTTTAAAGTTGAAACCAAAAAATAGTATTTAGAATTGAATGTAGATATGGAAAGAAATCTTTATATGATAGCATTAACTTTTGTGATATAGAAAACACACAGTAATATCATCATCCATATTAAGACTTTGTATTCTGTTCTTAGTCTGACGTAATAGGTCTACTTGTGTTTGTGTGTTGTAAGTATGCACGCATATATATANTATACAAATATATCGTTTAACTTTGCTTCGCAGTGAATTAAACAGTCCAGACCATGACAATACAGGGTAGGTAAATCACTTTTCCGGGGGATGCGTTGTAAAGAGAGGGTTATCGTTTGTGGAAGAATATTAAATGCCAAACACACTTTAAGATCATAACATTATGATTCCAGTTAGGATATATTTACACCATTTAATAGAGTAACATGTTCTTGTATAATAATAAACGAATTTCGTCTGTTATTTTTAAAAAATTTCACATTAAGTTGTTTACATCCGTTATCAAAGTGCTCTTTAAAAGTGTATCACCTGATAAGTATATACTGCCAATTAAATAAAAGAATCCAATGACTTTTATTGTAGTTAATTTTCTTTTTACTTGTACTTTATTATTAAATTTAGCAACAAATACAATTTAAAACTGTGCTAGGAGAAAATGCCTACAGTTAAGTAAATCTTACTTAGAAAAAGATGGGTTTTGTTGTTTTTTTAAATTTAAGTATATGATTGTATATGTATTTAGCAAGTGGTGCTGACCCCATCGCACCGTGTCGTCAAACCCTCTCTATACTGTATCAGGTATGTATTACCTCCTTTACATACAAATGGCTTGTCATCGCTACAAGGTAAATCAGCCAGCTTTCCTGGTTTAGAGTACATGGCGACACAATCTCCGCTGTAGCTGCTGTTTACCTGGCCGGTCCACCAGTTCAATCGAATCGGAAGATTGGTTAGATTCCACACATACGAACCATGAAGACTGCCAGCTCCAATATAATCTTGTTATGGTAAAATATAAGCAAAAATATGAAAATGAAACTCTTACATTGCTATGAAAGAAACATATCTTTTATATTTTTTTATGTACCATAATGTTGATTCATTAGATTACATTTAAACCTTTCTTCCTATTTTAAATTTAAATGAAATACCATTTTGAAAGCTGAATAAAATTGGAAGGAGAGAAAAAATGTTTTGTTTGTTTCTATCTTGTGAGCACAATATCATGAAAATTGACTTATGCATTTTATTTGATACATTCAAAATAAAAACTAAAAACTACTTTTTCCTTACAAAGTTTGATGTAAAAAATATTTTGACACATACATTCTGTGGCATTTCCTTTAAGCAAATAGCTCAATGCTTGAAACTTGTTAGCTGTTGTAAGTTCTACAAGTGTTCCTCCCGTGGAAAGACACACACTCTTAATGAAAGAAGGAATTTTTTTTTTTTTTTTTTTTTAAAACACTTTATTGAATTTTGCTAACTGTATTCATGGGGTAGTAAGTTTTATAAATCTTTCACCAGATGTTGTTGAGATGTAGATAATATTATATTTAATTTAAAAAAATACATTTCAGATATAAATAAATATCAATGTATTAAAACTAATATATAAAGTAATATTTTAAAAGTCAGGGTTTTCTTTAAATAAACGAGCAACACAGCCCCTCCAAAAACACTCCGCCGTCGTTTCGATGGCATGTTGCACCTTCCCTCTAACAGCCGTCTCGACCGCCCATATGTGTATCACGTCAAAAATAACATTCATTGTTATAATAAATAACCCGATTATATACCCCAACGCGTACCGCTAATAATAAAGTATTTTAAAAAATAAAGAAAAAAAAATTACTCGCTTTGAACGTCCGCGTAAACTTCGTTCAATATGTCAATGAGACTTATTTTTTCTGATTGGCTGTGGGAGTCTGTAGGAGTTTGAGGGACCAATCGCTATCGAGGACCTGACAAAAATTTGCCTTTTATTAAATAGGATGTGAAAAAATATCAAAACTAAAAATGTAAATGAAAACGTTCTTTATACATTTTTTGTAGGATAAATATAAAAGTGTGATACTATTACAGATGTATGGCCTCACATTCAACGCTTTTTTTGCCTCGAGAAATAACTCCAAGTATATAGAAAACAAGTTTTTCTCTAGAAATCCCTGTATCTTTTAATGTGCTAACAAACATCTAAAACCCCTGACCCCCCTACCTCCACCATCCTTTTCACAAAGATTTTATTGAGAAAACTAAAATGTAGGTCATCTCGACGGTGTTATGTATATTTCCTTTAAAAAAGTCTTTAATGAACTGAAGATGTATCATTTTTATTTAGCTTCAGATAAATGGAAAATATTTTTATTAACACCAAAAAACTTCATACAAGAAAATCGATTTAAACACACAAAGTCTTTTTTATCTGGTAATAACGACAGAAAAACTCATGGGAATCGTAAACCAGCCAGGTTAGGGCAAAAGAGTAAGAAAACCAACCTGCCAGAATTAGGACTTTGTATCTAGTATCATATCAAATCATATATTTGCATTAACCAAATACGTATAAAACAAAAATTATATATTTTCTTTAAACATAAAGATAAGCTTGGAAATTTTAAAAAAAAAGAAGAAATTATTGGAGTTCTGACATATTAGATTATCCTAATTTTATTTTAAAATATTTTTTTTTTTACAATGATTAATACAACAATCATTAACTAATAATGTGATCAGTCAATAATACAAAAGCTTTCTTACCTGTGCTGCCCACATGGTTTTCTTTGAGAAGTTAAAATACAAGCAATCGCTGATTGAAGTCCATTCTGCGCCTGTACATGAATCTGTTAAAAATAATTCATTACTCAATTTTACCCCTGAAAATTATCAGCTCCGGAAAAGAACAAAAAATTATTTTAAACATTAGTATGAAAATAGGAGCTGTACTTAACTCAAAGGAACTCAAAGGGACTAACCATCGTGAACATTGCTAAGGCGTTGTGTCCATTGTGTCCTAAATACCAACATTCATACCGGCGGGAAAAAATGGGGCCTGCGTTTGATATTATAACTTGCCCGCGGCTGTATCTTAAATAATTAACTGATGCCAAGATGTTTTATTTACTGACAAACAGCAAACTTAACAGGTAAGCCGAAACTCCAAGATTTTTCATAACAAAATACCACGAGTTCTAATTGTGGAAAAATATATGATGCTTTATTTCTTAAAAATAATAGTATTTATTAGCGAATAATCCAATGAATGTATGTAAAAAGATTTGACAATAGACCTACTGGTTATGTTGCCGACTCAGAAGATTCCTTTAATGTGTCGTCGGTGTAATTTAAAATATAACATTAATTTTTTACTTATCATACTTAGACTCTTGATATATTTTACCACTATTTAGCTATTGTAAAGAACGTAGCAGTAAATAAACGGCTTTATTTAAAATTTTGCTATTATCTTTATTACTACACTCATTTTTTATGAAGGAATAGCACATTTAAATCTCAAATTCGCGACTTTATTAACCCCCTTAACCCCACCCCCCAAAAAATACTAAAAATAAAACTAATAGCGAATTATTTTAAAAAAAAATTAATGATACAAATTACTATAAAAAAAGGTACAAAAAGTCTTTACTAAGTGTCAAGATTAGTAATTATTTAGAAAAAGGCATATTTTTACTTAATTTAATACAAGCTCTGTACAGAAAGTTTGGTTATCCTAATTCATAATTCAAAGAAGATGTAGTCTACGCTAGAAATTCCATTCCTGCAAAAATCCTTTATATTAATATAATTAGTTAACCTTTAGCTAATTCCAAGTACCTGTAGTTACAATAAGAAATTATTTTGGAAGCTGATATTGAAAGTAGATCTAATCATATATTATCTAAATATACTGTTATTGGCCCTTCCGAGGACCTTCTCACCCCAATTAAAAAGAGGAAATTACGGAGATACGGGAACGTGACGAGATCTGGAGGACTCTCAAAGGCCATAATGCAAGGCATAGTCCTGGGAAGAAGAAAAAGAGGCAGACGAAGGAAGACATGGGAGGACAATATCAAAGAGTGGACAATCCTGTCATTTAGAGACTCTCAGAAGGGCAGAAGAGGACTCGGACACATGTCACGCGATAGTGTGCAGGTCACAATGATGACCCAGCGACCCAACGACGGGTTAAGGGGCAGTTCAAGTTCAATTTCAATCTCTTAAACAAAATATTCGGAAAGCGAACTGCTATTAATAAACTCTTAAGGAAAAGCAATAAAGAACAATTTTTAACAAGTCTCTTTCAATTTATTTTTAAAATTTTCGATATAAGTTATAACAATGATTAAATTTGATGTACTCTCTTACATTACAATGTTGTGCTACTAAATTAGATGAGGAGATTATATGATTCATTAACAATTATTAGAGAGAAGCTGGCTATTTGAAAGGTTAGACTGTGGCGCAGCGTTACCGGCACGATTGCGTTCAGTTCGTTTTTATTTTTGGAAAGCCTCAAAGTATTAAAATAATGAGATGAAACACCTCTGTCATTTTCTATCCATTATTTATGGAATTTGCAACTTTAAAAAAATCTGCATCATTTTCCAGAAAACAGTATATAACAAATAACATTTGCTAAACGTCTTCTTATTATTTTGCTGTTTATATTTTTAATATAACAGTTCTCCTCTCTACATCGTTATAGATATTTTGTTTTCTAAGGATCACTCCAATTAAATTTTAGGGATGCGGAAATTAAAGAATAATTTCTACATTAATCGTTAAATATTTTAAAGGATTAAAATTATAACTATCAATTAAAAATTCAATTAAACTTTTGTTAAAATATTTATTTAAAAAATTTTTTATCTTAGGTTTTCAGCTATATCTATATATGTCTTAAATTTATTCTTTAATTATTTATTTTTACAGATTAATGGCAAAAAAATATTTAAACGATTCCAGACTAATATATNATATATATATATAAGTATATATCTCTGTATGTACGTGTGTATATATACACATATAGATAGACATACATATAACAAATACAAATAAAATCAGTATCCAAACTAGCTCTTACCTCTCTCGCAAACAAAAGGACGTGTCTTATTACATTCCTTATCATTAAGCAGCCCTGAGTTCATCATACACACACAGTTCTGGAATCCGTTTAGGTTATTTGGCTGATCGTATTCCCACAAGTTTGTTGGTATTGAGTTATCTGGCCTGGTATCCCACACATAGCTCAGTTGTCCCCCATTCCGATCAGCTCTACCACCTGTCCAGACTTTTTTATGTTAAAAAAACAATTTAAAATAAGTTGAATTTATGTACCATCTATGAAAATGGAGTTAAATTTAATCGCCGTTTTGGTTTCGGCGAGCAAACGTGTATTGTATGAAAGAAAAATCTTTTTTTTTAAATGGATATTTTATTACAAATTTCCTTGATAGAAAGCATGATAAAACTAAATATTTTATATAAAAGAAACCCATCACTGTGTTATCAAGATGTGTGATATATAACGTTGTTTCTTGTAAAAAACATCCATATAATATAACAACAAAATAATTCATGTCATGCCTGCCACATTGCAACTATCCATTGCCATAAAATATTCTTAAAATAATATCGTTGGCTTTAGTTAAAAGTATCATAAGAATGGTTTCATTGAAATAATAAGGAAAAGAAACCAATTGTGTACCCACAGCTTAAAACATTTCTTTCAATGCCAAAAATTTGAGCTTCAGCTTTCTGTTCTTCTGTGAGGAGTTCTATCAGCTGAAACTTTAAATCCTCAACGCTCACGCTTTTACACACAGACTGCAAAAGTTAACGGGGTATTTTCTTTTAATAAATTAAAACAAGTTCAAGATATTTACGAAGCAAAATTAATGTTTACATTATATTTCAGTCTCATTACAAGTCACTAACGAATATAGTATTGTTGTTTTTGTTTTTTTTTAAACTGTCCCTTAACACGACGCTGGGTCGTTGTTTCACTATTTTGAGTTGCACACTATGTCATGCCATGTGTCACGGTTCTGAGCTGCCTTCTGGGAATCGCTAAATGACAGGCCGGTAAACTCTTTGAAATATTCCTCCCAACTCTTCCCTGGACTGTGCCTTGTATTGTATGTACGAATTAAAAAGCAATATTGATAAAATGTAGATTCGTTTTACCTTTGCAATAATCCAAGTTAGTTCGGTGGTGATCATCTTTAAACATTTCCCGTTTTGAAACAGAGCATTATTCCAAGGAAAGCAAGGATTCTCAACAACATTCTGCGAGATTAAAGCTGAAAAACGATAATTCCCGATTAGAGAACAAATAATAATTACTTAACAGGAAGATTTAATATGATAGGAAATACAATGAATAAAAATGAAATCGTCTTTGAATATAAGATTTACACGGCTATTTGGTGTGGAGTTTCTTTTACATTTTGAACTATTTGATTTTTTTAAAAATTGTATCGAAACTTTTTTTTTTTTGTTTAAGTATAATTAAAATTATTTGTACATCTTTTTATAGTTTTTCATTAAACTAATGTCATTTTTTAATATTTCAAATTTGACAGAATTTTCAATTTTTTTTTCTACGGCTGTTACCTTGTTTAAGATAAAATAATGCTTATTTGTTTATTTGATGTTATTTTAATTAAAAGCTCACCTATTTCACAGAGCAGAAGGTTTGTTTTTGAGCACATGGTCTCATTGATCTTTAAGTAAGGATACAATAAAAGTTCAACACAATCGTTGTCATCGTTTTCATCATTCGGTTTTTTGTCCAACCACCAGTCGTCGGTTGTAGACAGACTTAAGTTGGATTTGGTCCAGAAAAAAGACCCTTCTTGGGTTGAGTCCGTTGCGCCCAACCAGACTTAATAAACAGTAAGTAAAATTATCGAAAAATAGTACGTTTTATTAGCTAATACGTTAATTAAAAAATGTGTATTTAATTGTTTTAAGTCGTAGAATTTTTATTTGTTTTTTACACATGGATTTTATCTTTGACAATGTAACTCTTCTAGTTTCCAGCAATCAGTACTTTGGAAATGTTTTAAGTCATATACATAACAAATAGATCTCTCGTTAGCCAGGCTACAAGTTTTTCCCTAGTAACTACAAAGATAAGATAAAATGGGATCTAAAATTTCATACTTCAACAAGTGATAATCCAACTCGGAAGTTATATAAGAGTATTTTATTTTAATAGCTGTAAAAAACAACTCAATGCAAGATCAACAATGGTCGAGAATTCATGCCGAACAAAATAAACTCTAAAATACTTATAACGAGGCGTTTAAATTGAGTATTAAACTAAATAATGTTTAAAAGAATTGTTTCAAGTAAGAAGAATAGAGAAAATTTTAATTCATGTAGAATTTGAAACTCCAATTTGAAACAAAATTCAGTTTAAAGCAAGATTAAAACCAAATAAAATGTCTTTCCAAGTCGTTATTCACCTGATTGTCCCAATTCCCTCACAATCTCGTTCACTGCCTCCCTTTCTTTTGGCGTAACCGGTTCAGCCAGTTTCCCAGAGTACAGAGTGTTGCTGCAAAAATCCTGATAAAAAAACATGCAAGTTAAAGCGTAAGTTAATCATTATTTCCAAATGTCCCTTACTTCAAAAAATTTATATTACCTCATCTCTCTTATGCTATAAATCGATATATTCAAACGAAAATATGTCTCAAGGAGTTAACTTTTAATTCAAAGCTATGATGATTTTGAATGTTTACCAACAGAAACTAGTGACCATGACCAAAACGTGCCATCCAGGTTTTTGCTCTATGGTACGGCTGTCACAATAAATAATTATTTCAAAACATTAACGTAGCCTAAACATTTTTTAGAAAATATTTTTTTCCTCACTTTCCAAATGTGCACATACCTATATTTGTCATCTCTCATATTGCCAGAATGTGACAAATGATCCGTCACGTATAAAGGTAGTTTAACTCGAAAATTCTCCATTTAAAATATTATTACTACTTTAAACCTAAAAAGTCGCATATATTTCGTAAATTCAACTTTGGCTCTTACATACACTTTGTGTTAGGAATATTTTTTTTAGCCAAATATGGATCAAAACCAAGATAAATCTCTATTTATCTTTTTTCTTCTTTTTTTTCTTTAAGGGTGTTTGGAAAAACAGTAGCGGTTAAATTACTTTACACGAAAATTCAAATGAAGAAATATAAAATTGGTACTTACTTATTTAATTATCATATTTAAAAGAGAAAAGAAAACGTTATTTTATTTATGTATTTTGAGCAGTTAGAGCAGTTAACGGGAATAAAATCTTATACAGTGTCTACAAAAATGACAAATAACTCATGAATATATTTCCAAATTACCATCGCTGCACTCCAGTTCAACTGGATGTTAAATGCCTTAAGACATTTGTTATTTGCGAATACAGAACCTTGCAATGAGGAACAGGGGCCAGGTTTTTCAAATCCTGTTGAAGAAAAGTATACATTTACTATATATGTAATAACCAGCAATTTACCCGCACTTTGCTGCGGAAATTAGGATTTCAGTTAGCGTTTAGAGCAAGCGAAACACCAATTCAAAACACCTATTGATTTTAATCTGAATCAAGATGGATATACAAAATCTAATAACTTCAACAGTTCAGGCTCGTACGA
This sequence comes from Radix auricularia, assembly GCA_002072015.1. Taxonomy (NCBI): domain Eukaryota; kingdom Metazoa; phylum Mollusca; class Gastropoda; family Lymnaeidae; genus Radix; species Radix auricularia. The sequence continues at coordinate 212,943 of MUZC01004744.1, read as the reverse complement.
ACATAAAAACTTGGAGATTTAAAGATGGGTCTTTTTTAAATAACTTATATTGGGAAAAAATCTATATTTTGGCAATTTAATCTTACCATCGCGGAAAGAGGGGTTACTCAACAACTTCCCAAAGTTTCAAGCTTCTATCTACACGGAAACTTGGAGAATTAGTGTTGATTCAGTTTTATATATAGCCCATTTTAGGTGCAAAAAAATTTTTTGGGCCTACGGCCACCCATGAGTGCTTATTTTTTTAATTTATATAATTAATTTTCCTTGTCTACTTACACGGGATATAAGAGAATTATTGATTTTTTTAAAAAAAAAGTTTTAGGGCCCCGGCCGCCATGTGTGTATTTCAAAATTCTTTTCAACGACTTTCATGCTCTTGCACACACGGAAAAAGGAGAATTAATGATGAGTCGGTTTTATAAGAAAAGAAAAACTATTTTTGCCCCACGGTACCCCATAAGAGGGAATATAAAAAAAAATTTTGCCACTTTTTGTCGGGAGATTTTACTCAACAACATCCCGAACTTTCATGCTTCTACCTAAACAGGGAATGGAAAAATTAGTGATTTTCAGTTTTTATATAGTATATATTTAGAAAAAACTACATTTGGGCCCCCGGTTTGCAGTACAGGATATTTAAAATATTTTTCAACCTGATACAATCGGAAATATGAATTTGTTAACTCCCCAACGTTGTATGTGTCTAACCACACGGGAAATAAGACAATTATAGATTTTCAATTTTTATAAATCTCATATAAGAAAAAAACGTTTTTGGGGCCCCGGCCCCATGAGTGTGAATTTCATAATTCTTTACGTCTTTACAGGGTACTTAACAATTTCTTAAAGTTTCATGCTCCTACCTACACGGAAAATGGGCGAGAGATATTGATGATTTCGTTTTTAATATAAGAAATACTATATTTGTCCCCGGTTCTCCATGAGAGGGAAATTTATTTTCTTATTTCCCAGTTGTAATCGGGAGCGTGTGATACATTTTTTTCCAAAGTTTCATGCTTCTATCTATATAGGAAATAGGAAAATTTGGCGCTTTTTAATTTTTATAGAGCCCAAGTAAGGAAAAATAAGGTTTTGCGCCCCCAACCTAACAAGAGCGAGATATTTTTAAGCATTTTTCACCAATTTTCGTCGTGAGAGGATGCCCAGCAAGTTCCCAAATATTCATGCTTCTACCTACATGGGAAATTGGAGAATCAGTGATGAACCAGTGAGTCAATGACTGAGTCAGTCAGTGAGGGCTTTACCTTATATTAGTTAGATAATATAAATCCGGTTAGTATATCTTCATATTTGTTTTTCAAATATAACGTGAATAAACAAAACACAATACAAAAGGGTATCATATATATATATATATATATATATATAAATCCAAGACATTAGTTAAACAGTATAGTGTATATCTTAAACATTTCTTTAAATAAAAGCAAACGTTCGTTTTCAATTACCTAGATTAAGAGAAACACATAAAACAAAAATCCAAGACGTCAAAATCATTTTGAAAGTTGTCTGATGGAAATTGTAAACTAAAACGGTTGTAGTTTTCAGGGTAACCTATTTAGCCGTCCTTGGGTCATTCACGTAACACGTGACATAAATTGTTTGAACGGATTCATCTTAGATCAAACACTATCGGTAGTTACTTTATATTGTTTATACAAAGTTTCCAGCCTTAGAACTGGCACTATGTATATCGATCTACAGATAAAAATGTATGCGTTTGAATAGTTTAACAAATATCGAGAGCAGAGGACTAAAGCTGGTGAATTAGTTCAGATGATATCCACAACGGTGTATTAAATTAAGTAGGGTCGATCGAAACGTTTGCTTGTTTTACACGATTACGAGCAAGGTATTGATGTACTGCCACAGACAAAAGAAGAAATATTTCTATACAACCATATCGTCCAAGGGAGATAAGAGTGTCTTTAAACAAAGACCTACAGTTTGTAAAAATTGACGTTTCTAATTTTTCCCTCTCTATATATATCCGCCAGACTTGGACTAGAAATTAATAGTGGTCAATACGGTGGAAGTAAGGAATACTGTGAATTGATGATATGTTAAGTTTAGAAAAGTTCATTTGCGTGACATATTATTGTAATATCTTATTTAAGTCTATAAGATACATGTACAATTTGTCATTACGCACGATTTAAACGTCATCGTGTTTGTTTGTTAATTAAACATGAACGTATTAAAGTAATGCAATTGAATAACCATTGCCTTCATCTTTCAATGTCTGGTGCGCGGTTCAAATGAAACGAACAAGACACTATGTACATAATACTTACATGAGATCTTTTTTTTTAAAATAACATACTTCAAGTTGTTATCACTCCTTCCATGAAGCCTTGCTCGTGAACAATTTGGCTTACGAACGACAAATTCAAATTATGATTACTTTGGACATTGTTCATGAATTAAGAACCAATGGAAGAGATAGTTTAGGAAAAAGCGATAGTGTACAGTACACATATAGGTAACTCAAAATTAGCAACTATAAACTGAAGTTGGCGCATGTCTATCAATTATTTGCTAGTTAACGCAATCAGTTATAAATTCGTTGAACAATTTTTCTCTCCATACTTCCAGAAAGGAGAACCATATAACGATGTAGATAAATATACCTGGTAATTTTAAAACACAAAAAATTTCGCGTTTAGTATAAATCATGTTCCTATTTAGGAATTTTCTTGCGTACACTGATATTTTAAAAGAACTTGATATTAAATCTAAAGATTCTCTTTTTGCAATAAATATTCTTTTTAATTATAAAACAACAGTTAATCTAAAAACATATTTTAATTTTATATCAACAATAAACATTTGATATTAAAACATTCATGATCTCAACAAATGCAGATTATTGTAAGTATTAGAAATTAATATGTTTTATCCAGAGCATCTAAATTACATAATAGTTTTAGATTTAAAAAAAAAAAAACAATTTTGTGAAAAATTGCGTCACATTTGAGGACATTTTTATTAGCTAGATTAGTTTAAATTGGAATGCAATGGGCGCTAGTCTATCATGAACTATTGCAGCGCTACAGAATAAACCAGTCATTCTTTAAATCAATGTGGAATCAATGTGGAAAAGAAACGTAACTTTTAATAAAGCTTCTGACAGCTGTACAAGAATGGAGACAAGGAGAATGCTAATTATAAATACTTATTGATTGATCCAACCAATGTCCTGTGCTAAAACAAATATGTTTAGTTTAAAATCGATTGCACGAATTTTTTTGAGTTTTAAGAAAACTTATCTCATTTTAAAAAATGAGCTATTTATTGATAGATTTTCTTTGAGCGATACTTTCATATATTCGATTTTCTGTTCCTGTTTAACTGGAGCCTTGAAATTTTATTCGAGTTTTGAAAGCTGCGTTGTTGTTGTTTTTTCCATGAGAAAAAGAAGAAAAAACAACTTAAAAGTATAATTAAATTTTAAATAAATTGCAGCCAAATTTTAAAAAAATATATAAAGAATGTGAACGAGTTGCATTGTGTGAAATTACTTTATTTGATATAGCTTAAATGTATTTTTCAAAAGTATCAGCTTTTTGCATTTTGTAGCAGTCGCTGTAATTTGTTTTATTGATGACGTAGTTGATAGTGTAGCAAAGTTTCCCATCTCGGCCAAGTCCAGGTCTTGTAATTCCTTAGCAATCAGTTCCGTTAAAAAGTCTTGTTTTTTCTGATAATAAGATGAAATGAACAAGAGCATGTTTTGACAAGCAAAGTAGATCTTTGTCATTTATTAATAAGGTTTAAAAAATAATACATTTGAAAATCGCATTTCAACGCTAATAAAAATTAAATCCATTTTTTTTGCTGACATTTACACTTAATTCAGTGTTAAATGTACTCTCGAACCCACTTATTTTGACCTCGGTTATCTTGCCAACCCCAATAAGTCGATGCTTATTCTCTATTTGTCCTAGTATTTTTTCATCGGTTATGTCGACTCGTTTATGTCGCCGAACCCTAGTAGCTCAAACACAAAAGAAAGCCAATTTGCCATCTAACGTTGTTTTTCTCAATTATTAATTTTGGTCAAGTTAATTTATTTTTGCGGAATGATAATCGTTAAAAGAAAAGCTCTAGTCCGTATTTCACTTAAACTTTTTAAGAACCAACAACGGGAAGGCATCAAATGTCAACCTCACAAGGTGTTCTGGTGACGTCACATCTCTCTTACCTTATCTTATCTTATATGTTACAGACGCTCCTTCTGTACAGAAGATTATTTCGTCCTACGTATTTCCATGTTTTGTGTTTAGTCCTATATTCTTACTAGAGTTTTAAATGATGATAAAGTGTTGGCTTTCCTGGTTTCTTCAGGCAACCCATCTACTCCCAAATACCGGACGGAAAACGTGTACGTGTTTGTTTTTGCATATGGAATAAGAAAGGTGTTTTTATCTTTATGTCTATCTGAGGGTTGTATTAATCTTTGTAAAGTATTTCTAAATTAGAATTAATGGTCTTATGTATAATAACTACTTTAATCTCGGCTCCTCTATCCTCTAGTGTTTCAAGGTTTAATGATTTAACTAATGGTGTTACTCTTGTCAGTTTTGAATAATGGATCTGGCAGCTCTTTTTTTTATTTGTTCTAACTTATCAATATTTTCTTTGGTGGATGGGAACCATATAGAAGATGCATATTCTAGTATAGGTCTCACCAGGGTGAGATAGCATTTTAGCTTTATGTCTTTGTGACATATGTAACAGTTTCTTTTGATAAAGCCTAAGGTTTTGTTTGATTTTTAAATAACTTCATCGACATGTGGATTCCAAGATAGTTTCTCATTTATTATGACTCTTAAGTATTTTGCATCCTTAGTTTTGGTTAGTTCTTTTCCATGAATGAAGTATTTTGAATGTATGTGTTTCTTTTTCTTTGTTACGTTCAGCTCTCAGCGCTGTGTTACTTCTGGTACTATGCTTCGTTACCATGCGAATACATTATTAAATTAAAAATCATTCATTAGCAAGCGCCACCAACAGTGATGACGTGATTTTTTAAATTATTTATATACCGGAAATGTTAATAGTAAGAAATTAATGTGATGTCACGGTCGGTCACGTGTTGTCTCTGGTATTCTGCTGTAAAACGCAAAAAATTAACTCCGTGTAATGAGCTAATATATCAACTAAATGAAGTAAAGGCTAAACCCGTCCTGTTTAAACGGATGAACTGTTGGTGCACATATCCCTTTTTTGTAAGCAAATATGTATGTACATTTTAGAGCATGCCGATCACTTCATCAAACAAAAAATGGCAACGCTTGGTTGTTTACAAGAACACGTGCATTCACATTTATTAACGCACATCATGTACGTAATGAAATTTCAAGCACATGTTAATATTTCGCGGCCATAATTGTTGTCGTTTATCTCGGCCATCGGTTATCTCCACCTTTCTTTGCAAACTCCTTGGCCGTCGACATAACCGTTTTAACTGTATGTATAAAATGAGATATAAATATGTCTCCCGAAATTTTTTTTAACCTTTGTATGAATCTTCTTTTTTTTTTAATATTAACTGCACTACGTGTGAGAAATGACTACGTTTTGCTTTTTTACGTGTAAAATTTTTATTTAAGATGTATATAAAATGAAATGAATAATTTATTTTACCTCAATTAGAATTCATTGGGCCACAACAAATTGGGCAACACTGACCCTTGACAAAGATAGGATCTTTGCATGGTGGTTTATGACAGTATTGGGTCTGACAACTCGCTTCCCTGTTTTTCCCGTCACAAGTACATGTGGTGCAGTCATCTGGCTTGAATTTAGTCCCTGGCTGAGAATTGTTTTATAACAGTAATCGAATGTGCGTGTAAAAAAATTCATATAAAGATAGGTCTATAATTAAAAAATGTAATTGTTAACATTAGCATTATTGAACTTGCCTCTATTTCTTTTACGTTCTGAAACTATCTAAAAAACTTTTTTTTGAGGGGGGAAGGCGGAGGATGTGGAGAATTAAAATAATCTTTAAAGACACTCATAGTAATGTTGCCATACTAAAATATATATATGTTAAACAGTGTTTGACATTGTCACTGTCATGCTTACACAATAAATACAAATATACATATTTCCAACACTCATTAAATGAAATTTCTCATGCATATAAATTTATGCAAGTCCATGCTGTCAATAGCGATCTGTCATACAGATTGAAAATGTAGTTATTATTTGTAAAAACATTTAGCTAAAATATTTCAGGAAATTATATTTAATAGTAAATTGCATTAAAATGCGAATAGTTTTTTTCTAATAGACAAAAACCAAAATAATTTAGATACATTAAATATTTACCTTATAGTTCAGAGAAATTCTAAGTTGTTGTTATTTCGTTATTTAATGATAACGTTTTTGCCATGCTTTTCTTACAATAAACACAGCAAACTGATTTTTTTTAAAGCTGTTAGCAAAAACTTACTGGGTACTTTTGATCCCTGTAATGGCAGGGTCTTCCTCTCCTAATGCCATTTTTGTCTGAATTGTGTAAACCGTTTGGTCTTGAATCTCCAAAATGACACAAGCAATATAAGATACAAGAAACTATAGAAATTTTCAGATACATCATAGTCCCACTAGAGTCTGTCAAAACGAAGAGGGCGGTAGAGACTAGTGACAATGTGCGATTGAAATTACTTTAAAACTAGAGGAGGCGACTTCATTACGAAACATGATCTATAGTAACCATCAAAGGTTCTTAACAAAATAAGATTAACCAAAAGAAAACCATAATATAATTGATAATGCTATAAGCAATAAATCAAGCGCCCTTAGCCTTGCCTTTACATTTTGACTTTAAAAATTACCGCGAATATTACTTTAGCTGCCTTTTCTAAAGATAAATATATAACAGCAGTAGAGATTGAGTTTATTCGTTTGGGAACCACTGCTTGAACCTTAAGGTTAGGTGCATGAATTTCAAGCCCAATAAATATAAAACATACTTGGTCAAGAAGATTTCTTTCAGGAAAAAATCTTTGATCTACCATCAACTTCAACAGTAATTATCAAATGAAAGACTAGTCATAATCTATTTGACACCTAGGCGCTTTGTTGTTCAGTGTGAAGTACTTAACTGACGGGAAATCTGTCGAAACAAAAATTGATTCCCGTCTTACCTTTTAAAAGCAAAGAGTTAAGCAACCCATATATTTTTTTATTGATTCATTCTACGAAGTTTCGTATTATATTTAAGGTGAATTAATTCGTGAACTCACAGCAATTTATGCACATTGTTATTATTCCTTATCTTAGAAAAACTAGAATTTACGAAGAAATAGCTACCATATATATAATTATGGTCATGGGTTCGAATCCCTGTGAAGGTAACGATTTGTTCCCATAGACTAAGACGTCACTGAACCCACCCAGCTCCGAATGGGTGGTCTGTGAACGCTACATCACTTGCCAGCAGACAATCATGGTATGTATAGAAGCGAATGAAAAGATAAGAATATGTATAGATAAGACAAAGTGATATATTTAATATATAAATTCACACTTGTCATAGAAATTTTTTATTCCTTCTTATATCTTAGATATACAGACGCTCCTTCTATGCAGAAGATAATTGCGTCCACAGACCATGAGAGATGATCTGTTGGCAAGTGATGCAGCGGTCACAGGCCACGGCTATAGGGGTTCCACGCATTACCCCAGCCGCCTAACTATTGTCTAGTTACGTACCCATTCGGAGCTGGGTGACTCGGGGACTCCTCAGGCCGCGAGAACAAATCATCACCTTTGTGAGGATTTGAACCCGTGACCATCGGTATGAAAGTCGAGAGCGCTACCTCTCGACCACCACGTCCTTTTTTTACTTAGTTCAATACATTACAGCTACTCTTTCTAAACAAAATAATTTTAGCATTTTTATCTTAAGAAGTTCAACTTTAATTTTGTTTGTTACAAAGGTCTTCGAATGATGATAGTATGGTGATTTTCATTAAAAGTTGTTTTTATTTTGAGTAGTTTAACTTTAGTTTTGCGTGTAAAAAGGTCTTCGAATGATGTTAGCATGGTGATTTTCATTGCATATTGCTTTTATCTTGAGTAGTTTAACGTTAGTTTAGCGTGTTACGAAGGTCTTCGAATGATCTTAATATGGTGATTTTCATGGCTTAATGTTGTTTTTTTTAAAAGTAGTTTAACTTTAGTTTTGAGTGTTACAAAGGTCTTCGAATGATGTTAGTATGGTGATTTTCCTAGCATGTTGTTTTTATCTTGAGTAGTTTAACTTAAGTTAAGCGTGTTACAAAGGTCTTCGAATGATCTTAGTATACTGTTTTTCATGGCATGTTGCTTTTATCTTGAGTAGTTAACTTTAGTTTAGCGTGTTACAAAGGTCTTTGATCGATCTTAGTATGGTGATTTTCATTGCATGTTGTTTTTATCTTGAGTAGTTTAACGTTAGTTTAGCGTGTAACAAAGGTCTTCGAATGATCTTAGTAATGTGATTTTCGTGGCATGTTGTTTTTATCTTGAGTAGTTTTACGTTAGTTTAGCGTGTTATAAAGGTCTTCGAATGATCTTAGAATGGTGATTTTTGTGGCATGTTGTTTTTATCTTGAGTAGTTTTTTGTTCGTTTTAGCGTGTTACAAAGGTCTTTGAATGATCTTAGTATGGTGATTTTCATGGCATTTGTTTATATCTTGAGTAGTTTAACTTTAATTTAGCGTGTTACAAAGGTCTTCGAATGATCTTAGTATCATTCAGAATAATTTCATATTTTTATCACCATGTCTGACATAGTATTGTAATGTTTTATTTGGGAACAAAATGAAGAGTATGACTGCAATTAGGCTTATAAAAAATTTAATGGAAAAGACGTAAACAAGGTAAGGGTTAGCCTGATTGGACGTAACAAAACAGCGAACGTTGCGGCAAAGAGACTTTTTCAACAAACATACAATACACAAGTAAAACGAAATTAAAAATAAAAAATAAAATGAAGAAACTTTGCTGCGGCGGAAAACAAAGTATCCAAAAAAGTCAAAAAGAATCCAAAGACTTTTTTTGGATAGTTTGGATTCCACCGTAGCTAAGTTTCTTCATTTTATTGTTTTATTTTTGTTTTATTTGTGTTTTGTGTGTCCGTTGACAAAGGCACTTTGCCGAAACGTTCGCTGTTTTGCTACGTCAGTCAGGCTAACCCTTACCTTGTTTACGTCTTTTCCATTTAATTTATTAGGGAAGGAAGCGGATTTGATTCAAGGTGGTTTAAATGATTTTTATTTGTCCAATTTTTCTTGTATCCTTTGTAGTTTCTAGATTAATTCATTCAACTTTAGTCAGATAAACATCGTATATGCACGAAGAATAAATAAAAAAAGATTTACTTAAATTTGCTTCATCTTTAAAATTAATATCTGTTTCTTTGTTGACGTTGTAAGGACGATAAATGTGTGGCGATTAGAAGACCATGCAGGTCAGTTGGCACGGTTATGACGGTTTCAAGCATTGCCCAGCCGCCTTTCCTTAACTAGTGCTAGTTACCCATTCGAAGCTGGGTGGACTTGGCGACGCCTTTGGCCCCAGGAACCAACTTGCCCCCCACCCCCCAAAGTGGCACAGAATTTGATTGGTGAAACTCACGTTAACAGTTAAGCCCGACGAATTTGCACGATTAATTAAATTTTAATTTAATAGCACATTCATTAATAACAATTTCTAAGTAAGGTGAATATTTTTTATCTTTACTTTGATTGTAAGTTTTAAAATATATATTTTTGTAAATTTATAATTTCATAAAACCAGTCTTTTAACTGTGGAGTTAACTTTTAAAAAGGCATTATTATATAAATAACGTTGTGTGCTTTACATGTGCCTTCAATAAGTCCAAAACCACTTGTTTAAACTCTACAATCGTTTGACTTATAATACAACATAATATCTCAGTACTATACTTGTGCCTTCTTTAAGTCCAATATAACTATACAAGTGACAAAGACATTTTTATTGCAAGAACTTTTTCATTCTAAGATTTTTCAATTGATATTACACAAAATGACTGCAATAAAGCTTTAAGATAATTTGTAAAAATATGAAACACAGAGTTATCGCTTTTATCGAGGTAATAGAGTAATGCTTTATTTATTGACTAAATTTTACCATTCAGAGTAATTTATTTATCCTTTATCAGATCAATTATAATTATTGGCGTGTATTAGTTCATTAAAAAAGTGTATTTTTTGTCACTATAGTACTATATTTTTGTGTATCATGTGTTTTGAAGCAAATATATCTTAACCCTTCCCCACGAGTTATTTTTTATCTTGCAAGATATTGTACATATTACCGAAACTCACCCTTACCCTCCACCATTCGTTTGGAGGCTTTTGATAACTTCATTCATAGAAGCACCCAATCCCATTTAATATAACAGGACTCTTAAAATTTTACCTGAAACGTAGAAAATTGATACCCACTACATCACAAATAATTCATTAACAATTTGGAATCTAATTTTTCAGTTTATTTTTGTTGCAGACATTTTTCGGTTAAGAGAAAAATTGTTTTAACTTAGCCAGATTTATTTTAAAAAATTATGCATATGATGTCATTGTTTCTTAGATGTGTTTTTAAAGATAATATTTGTAGAGCCGGTGACGTGTTTATGGAGACTTGACCTGGAGAAAAAAACAGAAGATTAATCGGAGGAAGGCAAAGGAATATAAAAAAAAAAGAAAGAAATCTGTTGTAGGAGAAGAGGCTAGAAAAAAATAAAACCTTTCTCAGTTTAAATTTGCTTAATCATAATAAATATTTTACAAACTTAATTTTATTTTAGTATTTATGCAAAAAAAAATCTCTAAGAAATTCTACGTCATTTCTATCGCGATTTTGAGTTTCCCGGATTTTTAACCTCATTGGCGTTGTAATTTCTTAATTTTATGCATTTGCGTGCCATCCTGTGTTTAAAGTATTCTCTTTAGAAATTATAATATTTACTGGTGACTCGGGTGGTTGTGGTGGATCATTATAGGGGTTGCCATCAGAACATTTGTAACAGCAATCCTGATCTGGTTGATAGGATTTGAAGCAGTAAGGAGGTTCACATGGATATTGGTAGCACGTGAATGAACCTGTTGACCCACAGACGCAGGCGTTACATGGGTCAGGAAACACGACCTCATCGATCTAACACATAAAAGTCATGTTTTCAGTTGAACCTCATTATTAGAAGAATACAAGGTGTTAAACTTGCACAACGTAAGAGAAAAATAATGATTCGAATATTGATATTTACAGTTACTGGAGGTTTAATATTAATAATAATAATAACTTGATAATTTATATATCGCTGTATCCCAGCAATGAGCCAGGCTGACAGCCCTTTACAAGGAAATAACAATACATACATTATATTATAAAACAGTTATATCATACTAACTACATAAATGACAATACCTTATACATCAGCTACGTTAATCATTAAAAGAAATGTTATTTCATTAATTTTCAAAATAAATTTTGAAAAGATGTGTCTTAAGTGACGTTTTGAACGACTTAGCAGTTGAAATACTACGGAAGCGTAATACAAGAGAATTCCATTGTTTGGCTGCACAAAAAGACAATGACCTTTTTGTTGAACATTTTAATTATTTTAAATGTGAGAAATTACTTTTCCACTTCGTTTTAAAAGTGACAAGAAAGATTAAGTAATTTATTTATTACTAAATTTATACTCGATTGTCAAATTTATTTTTGTATATTACGAGAAATTTTATCAAATTCTTTTTTTAAAGAAAATGGCAGTTAAATTCATTCCATTTACGGTCAGTCGCATGTATTCAATTTACCTATATACGATTAAATCAAGTACAGAAAATGTATGAAACCTACATCAGACTTAAAAGTCTATAATATTTAGTTAATTCACTCAACAAAATGTAGGGACACAGAAATTATGACATTTTCTTTTACCTTTAATAAGCTTTGACAAAATGAAATCTCCTACCTGATATGTATTGGAGTCTTTAGTGCATGTTACTTCACCTTTGATATTGACAAATACACCGAACACTGTCAACGCCAATAAACAAACGCCTGCGTTAGCTTGCATGATAAAGTTGCTGCCACCACAAGAAGTCTTCAGGTAACTGAATTAAAAACTGATGTCTTGGTTTGACCTACGTAAGGAACGTATTTATTGAAGTTTTAAAATATTGTTGTATGTAAATGCTAAATTATATTAAGTTTGAATTTGAAAACATTTCTCCGGATATTATGACAGCTGTCAATACAGATTAAAGGTTTTACTACGTATGCTTTCTGTTATAAACTTTGCATAACTCTTGATTTGCATTCATAAACGTGTTTGCATTTGAAAATTATATATTTCAATGTATAAATGAGTATACGTGCATGTTTGTGAGTATGCGTGCATGCATGTATGTATGTACGTATGAATGTATGTAGGTGGATATGTATGAATGTATGCATGTATGCAATTATTTAAGTATGTGTGTATGTGTGTGTGTGTCTGTGTGTGTGTGTATGTATGTATGTATGTATGTATGCAATTATTTATTTATGCACGTATGTATGAATGTATGTATTTGTTTATGTATGAATGTATGCATGTATGCAAATATTTATTTATTTATGTATGTCTGTGTGTATGTATGTATTTATGTATGTATGTATGTATGTATGTATGTATGTATGTATGTATGTATGTATGTATGTATGTATGTATGTATGTATGTATGTATGCAATTATTTATTTATGCACGTATGTATGAATGTATGCATGTATGCAAATATTTATGTATTTATGTATGTGTGTGTGTCTGTGTGTGTATGTATGTATGTATGTATGTATGTATGTATGTATGTATGTATGTATGTATGTATGTATGCAATTATTTATTTATGCATGTATGTATGAATGTATAGATGTACGTTGATGTGTAGCCTGACTGTGAGTGTAAGACACTCTTATATGCCATTACCGTTAATGTTCAACACTTTTCAGATACTGTTATTGGTGCTCGAAGAGTTGGTCTTTTTATTCATTTGGGCTCTATTTTAAGAAGGTTTATAGCAGGCTTGTCCATGGGACATATTTTTCTATATCATCCCATCCCATCCCATAGCAATTTATGCCTGCCCTATCCCATCCCATCCCACGAAATTACTATTATAATATCAATATCAATATGGCATACATTTAAAATAAAATTATGAAATTTATGAAAGTTTAGGTTCAGTGTTTACTAAATAGGACTACATAAACAAAGAGACATGCCAAATGACAAAATTTATTGACTTTATGGCAATTCAGTATCATTCCGTGCTACCACTCGTCAAAATGAGAAAAATCTAGACAAGCCTTTAAATAATAATAATAATAATAATAAAATGATAATTTAGTTAGCGCTGTATCCCAGCCAGGAGCCAGGCTCACGGCGCTTTACATGGATATAACACTACATATTTTAATTAAATAAACATTCATATCATACTAACTACATAGTATACAAGCTACGTTAATCATTAAAAGAAATTAAATATCATCAAATACATGGGACAAACAAATATTTGCTTTCCCATCCAATCCCATTCCATGGGACGTTTCCATGGGAATCCCATGGGAATAACATTCCTATGGACAAGCCTGCTTTTTAGTGTGTCTGTGATTGTAATTCTATTATTACCATATCGATTATTGTAAGTCTGTTTCAAATATGGCTTCGATTAACCAATATTTAGCATTGTTATCACTAAAATCTATTATTAAATTATGGCTTTGAATTTAAGTTTATTCTTAGTTTTGCTTAACTGAGCTGTACCGTTGTATGATTGTGTGCAAATTTAAAGCTACCGTCATCATGAATTAAAGTATAACCATTTAGCTACTGTGTTTTAAATTGTAGCCTAAAATCTGTATACCGTTAACTGAAGGTCACGTGTTAGTATCTTCCTTTTTCTGTCCTTCAGTATTGTCAGATCTACATACTATACAAGAATAGTTTGAGCACATCTGTAAACCATGGATTAATTAGGGAAAAGGCGTCATTTTATCGGTAAGCACTAAACTAAGCATTCGATTTGTAAGCTTGGGATTGCACCAATATAGCTCAGGCTAATACCTGTGCAACTGGCTCCATAATTTAGCAGAGCTTCTTGCAAAGATCAAAGTCAACGATAACTAGAGACAGGCAACTCGTTTTTAAGCTACAACTAAAACCTTCAAGCTTATAACAAAAAAATTAAATTTTCAAACTTTACATTCAAAATTACTTCAATAACAATCCAATAATGTTTTAAAATGATAAATGTAACGTAGCCTATATACACTGTAATTTCGTTATTATTTGTTGTTCATAAAAGTATGTTTTTATACTATATGCACTGGCTATTCTACATATATAATTATTTATATTTGTAGCGCCGTGAACCCAGTTACTTCTAGGATAAGCACTGCACAAATTATGAAATTATTATTACTATTTAGTTATTTCAGCACCAAACTACCTAATTTTTTAGCAACAACATACCTAATATTTTAGCACCAACATACTCAATATTTTAGCACCAACATACTCAATATTTTAGCACCAACATACCCAATATTTCTATACTAACATACCCAATATTTCAGTACTAACATTACCAATATTTCCTCATCAACATAACCAATATTTCAGTACAAACATACCCAATATTTCAGCACCAAATACCCAATATTTTAGCACCAAAATACTCAATATTTTAGCATCAACATACTCAATATTTTAGCACCAACATACCCAATATTTCTATACTAACATACCCAATATTTCAGTACTAACATTACCAATATTTCCTCATCAACATACCCAATATTTCAGTACTAACATTACCAATATTTCCTCATCAACATAACCAATATTTCAGCACCAAATACCCAATATTTTAGCACCAACATACCCAATATTTCAGCACCAAATACCCAATATTTTAGCACCAACATACTCAATATTTCAGCACCAAATACCATATTTCAGCACCAAATACCCAATATTTTAGCACCAACATACTCAATATTTCAGCACCAAATACCCAATATTTTAGCACCAACATACCCAATATTTCAGCACCAAAATACTCAATATTTTAGCACCAACATACTCAATATTTTAGCACCAACATACTCAATATTTTAGCACCAACATACTCAATATTTCGGCACCAATTGTTTCTTTAAAAAAATATATCTTCATTAAATAAAAAATTATATGATCAGTTGAAATGTGTTCCCATATTTTATTACTGTTGTGAGATTTTAAATGTGACCAATAACATATGTTTCTTAATAGACCAGTATGAGGTAATAGCCTAATATTTTATAAGTGATTAAAGTAAAAACAACACATCCACACTTGATAGGAAAAGGTAGGCGTCAGTATTACTTCAGCGCACTCGGCCGGCGTGCCTAGAGTCACGAGTATAAGGGCAAGGACGTCCATCTATGCTCAGGTCAACCTGTATTACACACAGCCTTGACCTGACACCGGACATTAGTTGGGGCAACGTAAATGTGTATGGGAATGTCAGTTACACCTACATACAGAATGTTGTGGATGTAAGGAACCTGTGAACGTTGTTTTACTTACCCCATGACGTAGTCTGAAATGGTACCTTCTGTGTACATACTGTTACTATAGTTGAATTGATTGAATTGATAGAACAGTTAGTTTGTATCTATTGTTGTTACATGATCATGCATATTTTATGCCAGGACTCGGCAAATTTAATATCATAATTTAGAAAACAATCATTTTTGTGTCCCATAACCTTGTTATCGTAGCGGGGCTCCAGGTCAATGGAGGACTTTTTAGCAATGGTCATTCAAAATTCTTATTGTGGCTTTGAGAGGGTTTGATCTCACACCCCTCAGCTTGTGATGCAATTGCACTGTTGACTTCGCTATCCATCCAACAAATACTACGACTAAATGTTACAATTTTGAAGTTAATTTATTGTTAAGTCCTCTCTTGAGATAGAAATAATTTTAATGTATATATTTTTATGGTCATCTGTCGTGAAACATTAACAGACACCAACAACTATTTTTTATCATTCAGTGTAATTTATGTAATTTCAAATACGTTGGTAATATGAAACGACTCTTACACGACTCTTGAACACTTCATTCAAAAAGACAAAATAATTCATTCCTTATTATCACAGAGCGCATTTGTATCATATCTAATTTAAGCAAATAAAAGCATTTCTCTATTCCATTTTAGCTTTTCATTTTAATTTTATTACAGCGTTTTTTTAAAAGTTTAAGTGAGAAACAAAACAAATAAAAAAGAAAAAAAAACTCTTGATTTTATAGGTTGCTAGTAGCAAAAAATATATATCGATGTTCTTTTTAAAAATTATTGAAATACGTAGAAACCAGTCATAACTTGTTTATTTAACGGAAGGCAAGGCCTGTAACAGAAATAAACAGATTTAGCAGCTGGTAACATAAAGAAGTAAAAAAAACACACAAAAAACAGATTGGTAATTTTTTTGCTTTTTTTCTTCTTATTTTATTTGAATGCTAATGTTTTCATTTTGCTTTTAATTTTTTTATTGATCCATTTCTTAAAGGAGACTACACAGATTATATTTTCTCTTTCGATTCTTTATTATCAATCAAATTATATAAATTTATTTATTAACGTAAGTATTGTATTTATTTTTCATGTATATTTACATTACGGCTGCGGAAATTAACGACTTATTTCTCGATACATTGATAACATTTTTTAACAATTAAATTTTTTAACGATTAATGAAACCACCTTTTATAAACGGTGGATAAACATAAACGAATCTCAGGACGATTAGACGAACATTTTGGTTTCAAACTATGGACTGACGGAAATGTTCAAAATGTTAATAAGGATTCTTGTGTCCATTGAGAGAAATCGTTAGCCTATCATGCAAATCTAAGCTTCCTTGGTGCTTATCATTCTTAAAATAAAATGATTGTTAACAGCTAATATAAGACTGTAACTACATTTTAATAATGAAAAAAAAACCTAACGCGAAGAAATAACTGTTTGATGTGTTCGCGGTAGTTAAAATTGAGTGTGAAAAGAAAAAAAATATATGCCCTTGCTGGGAATGGAACCCGACACCGATAGCCCTTACGAGCATGGACTATACCCACACGGCCAGCGGAACTTCTCGCTGATGTGAAATTTTAAAAAATATAAACTATATTTTATATAATGCGAAGTTAATCAATTAAAGTTTTTCGATTATTAGCAGTGTTGCGAAGTCGGGGGAAATTTCCCTAATCGCGGGAATTTTTGAGCCAAATTTTGAGAAAAGGGAATTAGGGAATTTCTAAGGGTTTTGCCTAAAAAATGGGAATTTTTTAGATTGACCAATTTTAAAAATTAAATACATTCTTGAATAAAATTAAAATAAATTAATTTGAAACATGATCATTTTCAAATAAGAAATACTTGTGTTTTGATGTGGCGGGAGGCTCTTTGACGTAATGTTTGTTTATTTTTAGCATGTCTATGTTTTTTTTTCGGATCTAGGTTTTTTTTTCCTGACGTTTTGGCAAGGTTTTCCCCAACATGTCACTGACGTCACTGACAGTTTAAGGTTAGATTGTGTCAATGTATTACCATTAAATAATATAATTGATTAGTCTGAGCCCGAATCATTATAAAATGTTTGTTACATATATAGGACCAGATCAGTAATACTATGTAAATATATAACAAACTATGTAACCATGTATGATTGATTCATTATTAATAAATTTCAAAGCTTTCATTTAAAAAATATTTTAATCAATGACAGACAAATTTAAATTACAGGAGTATCCAAATACCTCTTTAAAAAATCTTTATGTTAAAATTTAAAAGTATAATCTATATTTTGACTTTGTAGCCAATCTGTTAAATAAAAACGTATACATTAAATAAAAATTGAAAGTACTCTAATAAGAATTGCCTTAAAAATGCAGAAATAGTTATTATTTTTCACTTTAAAGTCCAAAGTCATTAAAATGAATGCGAAAGAATTTTATCTAAGTTGCCACTTTCTAGGTTTTTCCCAAGTTTTTTTTATGAATGTGGGAATTTTTAGCCCAATTTGGGAATTTTTTTACTTCTGAGTGGGAAAATCTGACACTTAGACTTCGCAACACTGATTATTAGGTACTTTATCAATACTATCATGTCTGAACGCGATAAGTTGTATAGATAGTATTAATTAATTAATTATATTTTCAAGGGTTCGTGCAAACTTCTGTACAATTTTATTATAAAATATAAAAAGTTTGGGGGCCCCTAAGCCGTCGGGGGCCCGTGGCTTTAGCCCGTTCAGCCCCCCCCCCATTAATCCGCCATAGACTTCACCTACATATCACCTGCAAGCAAACATCAACTACTGTATTAGAAACTTCAGCTGAGACTACATATTGTTATTTATGTAGTTAATATGCTATGAATGTTTCTTTTTATTTATATATGTATTTTTGTTTTCATGTAAAGTGCTGTGAGCCTGGCTCCTTGCTGGGATACAGCGCTATATAAATCATCATTTTATTATTATTATTATTATTATTATTATTATTAAAGATAAGTGAAAGATTGTCCTGCTCGGTTGGTTATATTGTCAATAAGAACTGCTCATCACTGGAACCCAATAATGTCAATACACTTGTCTGTTTGCGTTGTTGGTTAAAACATGTTAAGGATTATTTGTAATAAAATTCTTTAAAATATTGGAAATATTGATTGATTTTTTTTTTTTTTTGTTATAGGCGTAGTCAGGGATTTCATGTATATTATTATTATTATTATTTAAAACTTAATAAATCTTTCAATAAAGAAAAATGTATTTAGTTGCAGCAATTCATGGAATATTTATTTACAGATTTTTAATCCTACGTAAATTTGAGTCAGCTTAGTAATTTTTGCCAAGTCCAACTCCTGCATTACACATCTATTTTCTTAATATTTTATTAATAATTTACAAACATGTTCTTACTTCATTATTTGTGCTGAAAAGATGTTTAATGAAAAAAATTATCTAAACACAAAACTACTTAACATGAGTTAATGTTTACCAGCTTGAGAAATGAGAAAAGCCTAATTTCGGAATTTAATCTCTTTTATAATCCTCCTTCGCTTTGTGCAGTTTTGGAAACTTATTTAATTGAATGTAATCCTATATTATTTTTTATACTTTGTTATGAAAACGAGAAATCTTTTTTAGATTAAGATAATTACTGATGGTATAAGCACTACCTCTGAAACATATGGTTGAGGTGGATGAGGTTCTTCCACTGGTTGAGTTGGATGTGTTTCTTCCACTGGTTGAGGTGGATGTGGTTCTTCCACTGGTTGAGGTGGATGAGGTTCTTCCACTGGTGGAGGTGGATGGGGTTCTTCCACTGGTTGAGGTGGATGTGGTTCTTCCACTGGTTGAGGTGGATGTGGTTCTTCCACTGGTTGAGGTGGATGAGGTTCTTCCACTGGTGGAGGTGGATGGGGTTCTTCCACTGGTTGAGGTGGATGTGGTTCTTCCACTGGTTGATGTGGATGTGGTTCTTCCACTGGTTGAGGTGGATGTGGTTCTTCCACTGGTTGAGGTGGATGTGGTTCTTTCACTGGTTGAGGTAGATGTGGCTCTTCCACTGGTTCAGGTGGATGTGGTTCTTCCACTGGTTGAGGTGGATGAGGTTCTTCCACTGGTTGAGGTGGTGAGGTGGTTGAGGTGGTCGCGGGGGCTCGGGATCGGTCATACATTTGTAGCAGCAATCACCAGTTAGCTGATACCTGTCTAGACAATAGGGTGGTTCACAGATGTAGTAGTAGCACCAAAATACACCCGTTGAGCCACACACGCACGATTCACATGGCTCGGGTTGTAGGACCACACCGACCTAATAGATAAATATTGTCAATTGGAGATGAAACAATGATTGAAGAATGTAAGGTCTTATACGTACACGAATTTTGAGAAAATAATTATTTCCATTTTGAAGTTTGTCTAAAGTTGTTTATTGGGCATTTCGAACATATGAATATGAACATATTTTTAAAAAAATACTTGTCCATATCTTTTTAAGAAATGCCATGAAATATATTTCTCTTCCTTAAGTCCATACATAAAGTTAAGAAATTTAAATTTTATATTTATTTTATTTTTATACTTGAAATAATTCATTACATATTTTTAAATTTCGTTACGATTAATAAGGAAATTTAATTAATTCAAATAAAAACTTTTTTTTCAACCTTTATGAATATTTCCATGAAATTATTATTATTTTTTTAATTTTAAAAAACACGGAAAAAAACTTTTATAAGTTTGAGAATAATAATTTTACCTCATATGTTTCATCGTTGTAAGTGCATGCTACTTCACCATAAACTGTGACTAGCAAACAGCATGTAGCCACTGCAAAGAAATAAATGCATTCACTTGCACGCATTATAGCGTTGTTAGCAACACTAGATGCTCCATCCTGTAGCGACTGAAGTGAATGCTAATGTCTATGAATTACCAAAATATATCAACCGTTTCTTTATGAGCACACTGTTAATCGATATTTCGAATGAAAGTTTGGAGTTAATGCTCAAAACTATGTAGCAACGTTTCGAAACAAATATCAATGCATCATGACAGATGCCAATACCGATTAAGGGACAAGCTTTATGTTTCTCTCTTACAAAACCATATGTAGAACCTTTTGTTGTGTGTATGACGTTTGTCCTTCATACTGATATGTTATGATACCATTAGATATTTGGGGTGCCGGATATCCGGGCCGGATATTGGGATTTCCGCCACTGTCCGGTTTCGGCTAATACTTACAACAGATCCGGATAGGATTCAGATATCAAATGTAGAAAAGATTTATTTGAAGTCAAAGTAAATTAATATTAATAAGTTTATAAAGAAACTTATAAAAAATAAAAACCATTAATTAATATACAAAAAATGAACAAGCGTTGATCATGTAATCATTGAAAATCAAATATAAGTATAGTAAAATATTCAATTTCAATAAAATAAAATATATTAAGTTAAAAATTTACGGTTATAGATTTTACTTTACTACATAAAATAACAAACAGAGTTAACTATCAGATAATTAAACTAAAATCGTCTGAATAAAAGAACAGTTTTTTTTTTTATCATGGCTATATGATCAAAACCTACACTACAAAATCAGTGCAACACTGTTCACTTGGTACACATTTCTCAGTGGTTTGAACTTCGTTCATGTTCGTTCAATCAATGCATTGTACAAAGCTCATCGTTGAAGTTGACAGTGTCACAGACTTTTATTGTAGATCAGTGATGGCGAACCTAGGACACGCGTGTCACAGACTGTTATTGTAGATCAGTGATGGCGAACCTAGGCCACGCGCGTCACAGACGCGGAGCCTCGTCAGCCGCACGCAACTAAAATATTACTTCCTTAATCCAATCATTGTGCTGATTTGTGTTGGCACTTGACTTTACAGAAGCATGTTTTAATTACATTTTAGGCACGTGACCCCAAAACGATTCGCCACCACTGCCAGAGATAGATTTCCTTCTCCACATGTTGCATAATAAATACTTTAACAAAGAGCATACAATACAAAATAGAAAGTAGTAGAGTAGACCCAGTGGCGTAGCTAGGGGGGGGGCGGAGAGGGCGGTCCGCCCCGGGTGGCACTCATCTAAAGGGTGGCATTTTTGGGCATTAATTTGAAAAATAGAGCCATTTCCGACAACAGCGCTTTTTCTTTGAAGGGGGAAACCAAGGTGAAACAAAAAATACTCGAATTTTAATGAGCGGATTTACGCAACATCTGTTTAAATACATAGTGGTAGATAACTAACGCAAGCCCGTTCAAATATTAAAAATAGCAGAGAAAAGGAATCGATTTGTTTTGAAAATTAAGCGATATGTGTCTCAAATGGCGCTATTATAGGAAAACTGAACAAAAAACAGCACATCACCGCTAGGCCTAATAATATGTACTATTAATATCACGCAAAACACAATATTCAATATGGAGAACGAAGAAGAAGAATATCACCACGAAAGTTTTTGTGTGGAATTGTCGACATTTGCAAAATGATGCGCTAACAAGTAGATGCTACCTACATGATATGGTGGTCCAAATATTGTGTTTAACTTGAAAGTAGTAATTTACATTACTGTTTCAGTAATTATTTTATGTTACTTTTTTTTTAGTCCCATAGCCTCTTTTTAAAAATTAAATGTATTTTGTTTTTATTGCATTAAAGTAGCACACATAATTTGTGTTTTTCATTAAAATATTGTTATTCATTAAAATGCTACGTCTATTCAATTAAAGCAATGCGTAAATAATTTGAATTTTTATATTTTTATATTTTATGGAAAATTATTAAGATTTAGCGCAAGAACACGAAATTATTCAAATTTATCAGCTAATAAACATCATAATAACATAAATAATTTCGAAAATGGCATATTTCAAAAATTTCATACTTCTTGGAACAAATTGACACCTGAAGAAGTACCTAGTAAAATGAGATCAGATGCTGGAACTTTACTCAGCTCAATGCAATATTTTTCTTTTCTATAGTATCTCAATTTTCGGGAACAAATTTTCTTTAAAATAAATAATGCCAACACAATTCATGGAACAAAGGTATGTTCTAATATAGAGAGCTGTTATATATTATAGAGAGTTGGATATATATATATATATCAACTGAACGCCGTGCTGGAGGGCGAATAAGTATGCGTGGAGAAAATTCTTTAGAGCAAGTCGTACAACGAGAAATGTTTTATCCAAAGATGCAATTCTAAAAGAAAATCAAAGAACCCTCTGATGAGTTGCATGTACTTGCAAAAAAAATATTCAAGTATAATACTTACATGTAATTTACTAAATGAAAATTTTTACCATCAAATAAATGTCATTATTACCATTGACAAAGAACAGCTCAAATTGAACGTAATAGGGTCCAGGTTTTTATGGCTGTACACGACCTCAGTCTTTACCATTGAGGCGCCTTATGCAGCTTATTATGCGAAAATGGATGCGCGGGGCCCAGTTTGGGTAGGGATAAGGTATATTAATAAAGATAATAAGTGAAAATTAAGATAGGTGGGGTCTGTGAAAGCGTGAACTCAATGCGGCCGCATAGGTGCATGACCGTGGCCTAAGACCAGCCAACGCTTTACCTAAACTATAAGAAGAGGCATT
>MUZC01004744.1:167318-178214 GCA_002072015.1 Radix auricularia | reverse complement strand
TATATTTTTGTGCGACTTTTGACCTTGCGCCTTGACAAAACTATGCAAGTCAGCTGTGTAAATTTTAGATTTTTCTATTTCACTTCTGTCAGATGCAACGACATTGCAAGATATCCTAGATTGAAGGAAAAATTTAAAAAAATTTAGGCATGTCATTTTGGGTAATTTTCTCTATATAAGCTCTATATTTTTGTGCGCATTTTGACCTTGCGCCGTGACAAAACTATACAAGTCAGCTATGTGATTTTTTAAATTTTTCTATTGCACTTCTGTCAGATGCAACGACATTGCAAGATGTCCTGGATTGTAGGTAAAATAAAAAAAATTAAGGCATGTCTTTTTTGGATAATTTTCTATTTATAAGGTTTATATTTTTGTGCGACATTTGACCTTGCACAATGACAAAACTATGCAAGTCAGCTATGTGATTTTTAGATTTTTCTATTGAAATGCTGTCAGATGCAACGACATTGCAAGATATCCTGGATTGAAGGAAAAATATATAAAAATTAGTCATGTCTTTTGGGGTTAATTTTCTATATTAAAGCTTTATATTTTTGTGCGACTTTTGACCTTTCGCTGAGACAAAACTATGCAAGTCAGCTATGTGATTTTTAGACTTTTTTTATTGCGCTTCTGTCAGTTGCAACGACATTTGCAAGATGTCCTGGATTGAAAGAAAAATATATAAAAATTAGGCATGTCTTTTTGGGGTAATTTTCTCTATATCAGCTCTATATTTTTGTGCGACTTTTGACCTTGCGCCTTGACAAAATTTTGCAGGTCAGCTATGTGATTTTCAGATTTTTCAATTGCACATCTGTCAGTTGCAACGACACTTGCAAGATGTCCTGGATTGAAAGAAAAATATATAAAAATTAGGCATGTCTTTTTGGGGTAATTTTCTATATTTAAACTTTATATTTTTGTGCGACTTTTTACCTTGCGCCGTGACAAAACCATGCAAGTCAGCTACGTGATTTTTAGATTTTTCTATTGCACTTCTGTCAGATGCAACGATAATGCAAGGTGTCCTGGATTGAAGAAAAAATATTTTTAGGCATGTCATTTTTGGTAATTTTTTCAATATAAGCTCTATATTTTTGTTCGACTTTTGACCTTGCGCCGTGTACAAACTATGCGAGTCAGCTATGGGATTTTTAGATTTTTCTATTGCACTTCTGTCAGATGCAACGCCATTGCAAGATGTCCTGCATTGAAGGAAAAATAAAAAAATTAAAGCATGTCATTTTTGGGGTTAATTTCTCTATATAAGCTCTATATTTTTGTGCGACTCTTGACCTTGCGCCGTGACAAAACTATGCAAGTCAGCTATGTAATTTTTTTATTTTTCTATTGCACTTCTGTCAGATGCAACGACATTTCAAGATGATTGAAAGAAAAAAAAATAAGGCATGTCATTTTTGGGTAATTTTATCTATATTAGATCTATATTTTTGTGTGACTTTTGACTTTGCGCGTGAAAAAATTATGCAAGTCAGCTATGTGATTTTTAGATTTTTCTATTTCACTTCTGTCAGATGCAACGACATTGCAAGATTTCCTGGATTGAAGAGAAAAAAATTTAAAAAATTTCGGCATGTCATTTTGGGGTAATTTTCTCAATTTAATCTTTATTTTTCTGTGCGACTTTTGACATTGCGCGTGACACAACTATGCAAGTCAGCTATGTAATTTTTAGATTTTTCTATTGCACTTCTGTCAGATACAACGACATTGCAAGATGTCCTGGATTGAAGGAAAAATAAAAAATTTAATGCACGTCATTTTTGGGATAATTTTCTCTATATCAGCTCCATATTTTTCTGCGACTTTTGACATTGCGCCGTGACAAGACTTTGCCAGTCAGCTATGTGATTTTTAGACTTTTTTATTGCACTTCTGTCAGTTGCAACGACATTACAAGATGTCCTGGATTTAAGGAAAAATTAAAAAAATTAAGGCATGTCATTTTTGGGTAATTTTCAATATAGTAGCTCTATATTTTTGTGCGACATTTGACCTTGCACAATTACAAAATTTTGCAAGTCAGCTATGTGATTTTAGATTTTTCTATTTCACTTCTGTCAGATGCAAGAACATTGCAAGATGTTCTCGATTGAAAAAAAAAATTTAAACAATTTAGGCATGTCATTTTTGGGTAATTTTATCTATATAAGCTATATATTTTTGTTCGACTTTTTACCTTGCGCCGTGACAATACAATGCAAGTCAGCTATGTGATTTTGAGATTTTTCTATTGCTCTTCTGTCAGACGCAACGACATTGCAAGAAGTCCTGGATTGAATGAAAAATAAATAAAAAATTAGGCATGTCATTTTGGGGTAATTTTCTCTATATCAGCTCTATATTTTTGTGCGACTTTTGACCTTGCGCCGTGACAAAACTATGCAAGTAAGCTATGTGATTTTTAGATTTTTCTATTGAACTTCTATCAGATGCAATGCTATTGCAAGATGTCCTGGATTGAAGGAAAAGTATAAAAATTATTCAGGCTTGTCATTTTTGGGTAATTTTCTTAATATAAGATGTATATTTTTGTGCGACTTTTGACCTTGCGCCTTGACAAAACTATGCAAGTCAGCTGTGTAAATTTTAGATTTTTCTATTGCACTTCTGTCAGATGCAACGACATTTCATGATGTCCTGGATTGTAGGAAAAATAAAAAAAATTAAGGCATGTCTTTTTTGGATAATTTTCTATAGATAAGGTTTATATTTTTGTGCGACATTTGACCTTGCGCTATGACTAAACTATGCAAGTCAGCTATGTGATTTTTAGATTTTTCTATTGAAATTCTGTCAGATGCAACGATATTGCAAGATGTCCTGGATTGAATGAAAAATATATAAAAATTAGGCATGTCTTTTTGGGTAGTTTTCTCTATATCAGCTCTATATTTTTGTGCGACTTTTGACCTTGCGCTGAGACAAAACTATGCAAGTCAGCTATGTGATTTTTAAATTTTTTTATTGCACTTCTGTTAGTTGCAACGACATTGCAAGATGTCCTGGATTGAAAGAAAAATATATAAAAAATAGTCATGTCTTTTTGGGGTAATTTTCTATATTTAAGCTCTATATTTTTGTGCGACTTTTGACCTTGCGCAGTGACAAAACTATGCAAGTCAGCTATGTGATCTTTAGATTTTTCTATTGCACTTCCGTCAGATGCAACGACATTTCAAGATGTCCTGAATTGTAAAAGAAAATTAAAAAATTAAGGCATGTCATTTTTGGGTAATTTTCTCCACATAAGCTCTTTATTTTTGTGCGACTTTTGACTTTACACGGTGACAAAACTATGCAAGTCAGCTATGTGATTTTTAGATTTTTTTATTTCACTTCTGTCAGATGCAACGACATTGCAAGATGTCCTGGATTGTAAATAAAATTTTAAAAAATTTAGGCATGTCATTTGTGGGTAATTTTCTCAACATAAGCTCTATATTTTTGTGCGACTTTTGACCTAGTGCCGTGACAAAACTATGCAAGTCAGCTATGTAATTTTTAGATTTTCTATTGCATTTCTTTCAGATGCAACGACATTTGCAAGATATTCTTGATTGAAGGAAAAATTTTTAAAAATTTAGGCATGTCATTTTTGGGTAATTTTCTCAACATAAGCTCTATATTTTTGTGCGACTTTTGACCTTGCGCCGTGACAAAACCATGCGAGTCAGCTATGTCATTTTTTATTTTTCTATTGCACTTCTTTTAGATGCCACGACATTGCAAGATGTCCTGGATTGAAGAAAAAAAAATTAAGGCATGTCATTTTTGGGTAATTTTGTCTATATATGCTCTATATTTTTGTGCGACTTTTGACCTTGCGCAGCTACAAAGCTATGCAAGTCAGCTATGTGATTTTTAGATTTTTCTTTTGCGCTTCCATCAGATGCAACGACATTTCAAGATGTCCTGGATTTAAGGAAAAATTTAAAAAATTAAGGCATGTCATTTTTGGGTAATTTTCGATATAGTAGCTCTATATTTTTGTGCGACATTTGACCTTGCGCAATGACAAAATTTTGCAAGTCAGCTATGTGATTTTAGATTTTTCTATTTCACTTCTGTCAGATGCAACGACATTGCAAGATGTTCTCGATTAAAAAAAAAAATTAAAACAATTTAGGCATGTCATTTTTGGGTAATTTTATCAATATAAGCTCTATATTTTTGTTCGACTTTCTTCCTTGCGCCGTGACAATACAATGCAAGTCAGCTATGTGATTTTTAGAATTTTCCATTGCACTTCTGTCAGATGCAACGACATTGCAAGGTGACCTGCATTGAAGGAAAAATACAAAAATTTTTAGGCATGTCATTTTTTTGGTAATTTTTTCACTATAAGATCTATATTTTTGTGCGACTTTTGACATTGCGCCGTGACAAAACTATGCAAGTCAGATATGTGATTTTCAGATTTTTCTATTGATTTTCTGTCAGATGCAACGGCATTGCAAGATGTCCTGGATTGAGGAAAAAAAATAAGGCATTTAATTTTACGGTAATTTTCACAATATGAGCTCTAAATTTTTGTGCGAATTTTGACCTTGCGCATTGACAAAACTATGCAATTCAGCTATGTGGTTTTTAGATTTTCTATTGCACTTCTGACAGATGCCATGACATTGCAAGATGTCCTGGATTAAAGGAAAAAAAAATTAAGTCATGTAATTTTTGGGTAATTTTCTCTATATAATCTCTTTATTTTTGTGCAACATTTAACCTTGCGCCATGACAAAACTAAGCAAGTAATCTATGTGATTTTAAGATTTTTCTATTGCACTTCAGTGAGATGCAACGACATTGCAAAATGTCCTAGATTTAAGGAAAAATAAAAAAAATTTAGTCATGTCACTTTTGGGTAATTTTTTCAATATAAGCTCTATATTTTTGTGCTACTTTTTACCTCGCGCCGTTACAAAACCATGCAAGTCAGCTATGTGATTTTTAGATTTTTCCATTGCACTTCTGTCGGATGCAATAATATTGCAAGATTTCCTGGATTGAAGGAAAAATACAAAAAGATTTAAAGTTTTAGGCATGTCATTTTTTGGTAATTTTTTCAATATAAGCTCTATATTTTTCTGCGACATTTGACCTTGCGCCGTGACAAAACTATGCATGTCAGATCTGTGATTTTTAGATTTTTCTATTGCTTTTCTGTCAGATGCAAAAAAATTGCAAGATGTCCTGGATTGAAGGGAAAATAAAATAATTAAGGCATGTAATTTTTGGGTAATTTTTTCTTTATAATCTCGACATTTTTGTGCGACTTTTCACCTTGCGCCATGACAAAACTTAGGAAATCATCTACCTGATTTTTAGATTTTTCTATTGCACTTATGTCAGATGAAACGACATTGCAAGATGTCCTGGATTGAAGGAAAATTTTTAAAAAATTAGACATGTCATTTTTGGGTAATTTTCTCTATATAAGCTCTATATTTTTATGCGACTTTTAACCTTGCGCCGTGACAAAACTATGCAAGTGAGATATAAGATTTTTAGATTTTTCTATTGCACTTCTGTCAGATGCAACGACATTGCAAGATGTCCTGGATTAAAGGAAAAATATAAAAAAAATTACGGCATGTCATTATTGGGTAATTTTTTCCATACAAGCTCTTTATTTTTGTGCGACATTTGACCTTGCGCCGAGACAAAACTATGCAAGTCAGATATGTGATTTTTAGATTTTTTAATGGCACTTCTGTCAAATGCAACGACATTGCAAGATGTCCTGGATTGAAAGAAAAATATATATAAAAATAGGCATGTCTTTTTGGGGTAATTTTCTTTATTTAAGCTATATATTTTTGTGCGACTTTTGACATTGTGCCGTTATCAGACTATGCAAGTCAGCTATGTGATTTTTAGATTTTTCTTTTGAACTTCTGTCAGATGCAACGACATTGCAAGATGTCCTGAATTGAAGAAAACATTTTTTTTTAAATTAAGGCATGTCATTTTTGGTAAATTTTCTCCATATAAGCTCTTTATTTTTGTGCAACTTTTGACCTTACACCGTGACAAAACTATGCAAGTCAGCCAGGTGATTTTTAGATTTTTTTTTATTGCACTTCTGTAGGATACAACGACATTGCAAGATGTCCTGGATTGTAAGAAAAATTTTAAAAAGTTTAGGCATGTCATTTTTGGGAAATTTTTCTGTATATAAGCTGTATATTTTTATGCGACTTTTGACCTTGCGCCTTGAAAAAACTATGCAAGTCAGCTATGTGATTTTTAGATTTTTCTATTGCACTTCTGTTAGATGCAACGTCATTGCAAGATGTCCTGGATTGGAAAAAAAAAATTAAACAATTTCGGCATGTCATTTTTGGGTAATTTTATCTATATCAGCTCTTTATTTTTGTGCGACTTTTGACCTTGCGCCGAGACAAAACTATGCAAGTCAGCTATGTGATTTTTAGATTTTTTAATTGCACTTCTGTCAGTTGCAACGACATTGCAAGATGTCCTGGATTGAAAGAAAAATATATAAAAAATAGGCTTGTCTTTTTGGGGTAATTTTCTATATTTAAGCTCTATATTTTTGTGCGAATTTTGACCTTGCGCCGTGATCAGACTATGCAAGTCAGCTATGTGATTTTTATATTTTTCTATTCAACTTCTGTCAGAAGCAATGACATTGCAAGATGTCCTGGATTTAAGGAAAAAAAAAAATTAAGGCATGTACTTTTTGGGTAATTTTCTCTCTTTAAGCTCCATATTTTTGTGCGACATTTGACCTTGCGAAAGGACAAAACTAAGCAAATCATATATGCGATTTTTAGATTTTCTATTGCACTTCTGTCAGATGCAACAACATTGCAAGATGTCCTAGATTTATGGAAAAATAAAAAAAAAATTAGTTATGTCATTTTTGGGAAATTTTCTCCATATAAGCTCTTTATTTTTGTGCGACTTTTGACCTTGCGCCGTGATCAGACTATGCAAGTCAGCTATATGATTTTTAGATTTTTCTATTGAACTTGTGGCAGATGCAACGACATTGAAAGATCTCCTGGATTGAAGGAAAAATTAAAAAATTAAGGCATGTAATTTTTGGGTAATTTTCTCTAAATAATCTCTACATTTTTATGCGACATTTGACCTTGCGCCATGACAAAACTAAGCAAGTCAGCTATGTGATTTTTAGATTTTTTAATTGCACTTCTGTCAGTTGCAACGACATTGCAAGATGTCCTGGATTGAAAGAAAAATATTTAAAAAATAGGCATGTCTTTTTGGGGTAATTTTCTATATTTAAGCTCTATATTTTTGTGCGCATTTTTACCTTGCGCCGTGATCAGACTATGCAAGTCAGCTATGTGATTTTTAGATTTTTCTATTGAACTTCTGTCAGATGCAACGACATTGCAAGATGTCCTGGATTGAAAGAAAAATAAAAAAAAAATAAGGCATGTAATTTTTGGGTAATTTTCTCAATATAATATCTACATTTTTGTGCGACATTTGACCTTGCGCCATGACAAAACTAAGCAAATCATCTATGCTAGATTTTTCTATTGCACTTCTGTCAGATGCAACAACATTGCAAGATGTCCTAGATTTATGGAAAAATAAAACAAATTTTAGGCATGTCTTTTTGGGGTATTTTTCTATATTTAAGCTCTATTTTTTTGTGCGACATTTGACCTTGCGCCGTGATCAAACTATGCAAGTCAGCTATGTGATTTTTAGATTTTTCTATTGAACTTCTGTCAGATGCAAAGACATTGCAAGATGTCCTAAATTGAAGAAAAAAAAATAAAAAAATTAAGGCATGTCATTTTTGGGTAATTTTCTCCATATAAGCTCTTTATTTTTGTGCGACTTTTGACCTTACACCGTGGCAAAACTATACAAGTCAGCTATGTGATTTTTAGATTTTTTTATTGCACTTCTGTCAGTTGCAACGACATTGCAAGATGTCATGGATTGAAAAAAAAATATATAAAAAATAGGCATGTCTTTTTGGGGTAATTTTCTATATTTAAGCTCTATATTTTTGTGCGAATTTTGACCTTGCGCTGTGATCAGACTTTGCAAGTCAGCTATGTGATTTTTAGATTTTTCTATTGCACTTCTGTCAGATGCAACGACTTTGCAAGATGTCCTGGATTGAAGGAAAAAATAAAAAAATTAAGGCATGTAATTTTTGGGTAATTTTCTCTATATAATCTAAACACTTTTGTGCGACATTTGACCTTGCGACAATACAAAACTAAGCAAGTCATCAATATGATTTTTAGAGTTTTCTATTGCACTTCTGTGAGATGCAACGACATTGCAAGATGTCCTAGATTTAAAGAAAAATTAAACAAATTTTAGGCATGACCTTTTTTTGGGTAATTTTCTCTCTATAAGCTCCATATTTTTGTTCGACATTTGACCTTTTTCCGTGACAACACTGTGCAAGTAAATAATGTAATTTTTGGACTTTTCTATTGCACTTCTATCAGATGTTACGACATTGCAAATTGTCCTGGATTAAAGGAAAAAAAATTTAGTCATGTCATTTTTGGATAATTTTCTCATTATAAGCTCTATATTTTTGTGCGACTTTTGACCTTTCGCCGTGACAAAACCATGCAAGTCAGCTATGTGATTTTTAGATTTTTCCATTGCACTTCTGTCAGATGCAATAACATTGCAAGATTTCCTGGATTGAAGGAAAAATACAAAAAGTTTTAGGCATGTCCTTTTTTGGTAATTTGTTCAATATAAGCTCTATATTTTTGTGCGACTTTTGACCTTCCGCCGTGACAAAACTATGCATGTCAGCTCTGTGATTTTCAGATTTTTCTATTGCTTTTCTGTCAGATGCAACAAAATTGCAAGATGTCCTGGATTGAATGAAGAATAAAAAAATTAAGGCATTTAATTTTTGATTAATTTTCTCTCTTTAAGCTCCATATTTTTATTCGACATTTGACCTTCTGCCGTGACAAAACTGTGCCTGTCAGCAGTGTAATTTTTAGATTTTTCTATTTCCCTTCTATCAGATGCAACGACATTGCAAGTTGTCCTGGAATGAAGGAAAAAAAATTTAGTCATGTAATTTTTGGTTTATTTTCTCAATATAAGCTCTATATTTTAATGCGACATTTGACCTTGCGCCGTGACAAAACTATGCAAGTCAGCTATGTGATTTTCAGATTTTTCTATTGATTTTCTGTCAGATGCAACGACATTGCAAGATGTCCTGCATTGAGGGGGAAAAAAAATAAGGCATGTCATTTTTGGGTAATTTTCTTTATATGAGCTCTATATTTTTGTGCGAATTTTGACCTTGCACATTGACAAAACTATGCAAGTCAGCTATGTGATTTTTAGAGTTTTCTCTTGCACTTCTGTCAGATGCAACGACATTGCAAGTTGTCATGGATTAAACTAAAAAAAATAATTTAGTCATGTCATTTTTGGGTAATTTTTCTCAATATAAGCTCTATATTTTTCTGCGACATTTGACCTTGCGCCTTAACAAAAATATGCAAGTCAGCTATGTCATTTTTAGATTTTTCTATTGCACTTCTGTCAGATGCAACGACATTGCAAGATGTCCTGAATTGAAGAAAAAAAAATAAAAAATTTAGGCATGTCATTTTTGCGTAATTTTCTCCATATAAGCTCTGTATTTTTGTGCGACTTTTGACCTTACACCGTGACAAAACTATGAAAGTCAGCTATGTTATTTTTAAAATTTTTCTATTGCACTTCTGTCAGATGCAATGACATTGCAAGATTTACTAGATTTAAGGAAAAATTTTGTAAAAATTAGGCATGTCATTTTTTGGTAATTTTCTCTATATAAGCTCTATATTTTTGTGCGACTTTTGACCTTGCGCCGTGATAAGACTATGCAAGTCAGCTATGTGATTTTTAGATTTTTCTATTGCACTTCTGTCAGATGCAACGACTTGCAAGTTGTCATGGATTAAAAGAAAAAAAATAATTTAGTCATGTCATTTTTGGGTAATTTTTCTCAATATAAGCTTTATATTTTTCTGCGACTTTTGACCTTGCGCCGTGACAAAACCTTGCAAGTCAGCTATGTGATTTTTAGATTTTCTATTGCACTTCTGTCAGATGCAACGACATTGCAAGATTTACTGGAATAAAGGAAAAATACAAAACGTTTTAGTCATGTCATTTTTTGGTAATTTTTCTCTCTATACACACTATATTTTTGTGCGGCATTTGAACTTCTGCCGTGACAAGACTGTGCAAGTCAACTATGTGATTTTTAGATTTTCTATTGCACTTCTGTCAGATGCAACGACATTGCAAGATGTCCTGGATTAAAGGAAAATTACAAAAAGTTTTAGGCATGTCATTTTTGGGTAATTTTTTCAATATAAGCTCTATATTTTTGTGCGACATTTGACCTTGCGCCGTGACAAAAAATTGCAAGTCAGCGATGTGATTTTTAGATTTTTCTATTGCCTTTCTATCAGATGCAACGACATTGCAAGATGTACTGGATTGATGAAAAAAAAAATTAAGGCATTTCATTTTTGGGTAATTTTATCGATATCAGCTTTTAATTTATGTGCGAATTTTGACCTTGCGCCGTGAAAAAACTTTGCAATTCAGCTATGTTATTTTTAAAATTTTTCTATTGCACTTCTGTCGGATGCAATGACATTGCAAGATTTCCTAGATTTAAGGAAAAATTTTGTAAAAATTAGGCATCTCATTTTGGGGTAATTTTCTATATATCAGCTCTATATTTTTGTGCGACTTTTGACCTTGCGCCGTGATGAGACTTTGCAAGTCAGCTATGTGATTTTTAGATTTTTCTATTGCACTTCTGTCAGATGCAACGACATTGCAAGATGTCCTGGATTGAAGGAAAAA
>MUZC01004744.1:129986-153925 GCA_002072015.1 Radix auricularia | reverse complement strand
TCACTCGAGTGTCCAACATTTAACGTCCTAAATAAAGACAGGTTAGTCACTCAATCGAGTGTCCAACATTTAACTTCCTAAATAGAGACAGGTTAGTCACTCAATCGAGTGTCCAACATTTAACGTCCTAAATAGAGACAGGTTTGTCAATCACTCGAGTGTCCAACACTTGACATCGCCTATGTTTCACCTGTCTTTGTTTGTGGTGGCAGTCTTACTTTGTTTTGTTGATGATATAAGATCTTTCTATTCATTCAAAACCACCTTTTATATTGATACTCATTGTGTCTATGTGTTATTATATCTGTTTCTTATGATGGGTTTCTTTTCGTTTCAAACTAACTGTTTCTGTGGATTATTCGAATACCAGAGATACACTAACTTCTCAGCTATACATTGTTCATCCCATTTACATGTCTGAGTTGAGATGTGGTGCATCAACTATGTTTGATTGGAATCACATAACAAAAGGTGCAGCGAGCGTAGCCTACAGGCCTAGGAAACTAAGTTTTAAAAAATATTTCACTCGACTAGTGAAAAAGATAAACTATGAGTATGAACTTGTCATATTTATACGCTGTGAAAGGATTTGTATAAAGATATTTATTGGGCATTAACGACAGAAAATGATGATTAGGGTGGATTAGGACACAAGACCCCCTGAACCCTCATGAACTTATCATACAACACCTCATGGGGAGATCCTATCATTAAGAAACAATCCCACGAAAAAAAGACGACTTCGACCTAAAAAACAGTCCCCGTATCTGAATGGGGAATGACGAAGAAAAGATGCCCGTTGAATTTAGATTATATTCCCGACAGTTAGATGAGCAACTCTAACTTATAAAGAACGCCAACAAAAGATAACCTCCAACTTATAAATGTTTCCAGATCATATGCCGAGAAATAAGAAACATTTGGATCAAAAGACACTTTAAAGTAAGAAAACTGTCCCGATCCTCAGATGAAAACCTCTAATTATGAAAAAACACGAACACAAAGATTCTTTAACTTACAAATTATACGCTGACTGTAAGCGGAAAGCGGTTAATTAAGAATCAATACTAACAAAAAATACATTTATACTACACTATTCCGGATGCTTAGTGGAGACCGACTATTTAAGAACCACAGAGCCATAACGATAAAAGATCAATTTGACTTTATAAAATATTGCCTACACTAAGATGAAACTATGACCAAATAATGAAAAATTAACAAAGAAAACGCACTTTTATTTTATAAAAAAGTTCCCAAATATTGAGTGCAGGACCTTACTTAGGAAACATCACGAACAAAATAGAGCCCTTGCTATTGTTACAAATAAAGCCTTACAAACTATGAGAAATCTATTAAAATAAACAAATAAAAAAAATCCTTTAAACTTATAAAATACATTCCGATACTAATATCAGAACAGATAAAACTTCCAAATAAATATAGTGTACACCAACTAATAAGTAACAATACCTACAATAAAGATCCCTACGCTTATCAAATATTTTCAAAACATGGAAAACCTGTTCTTTCTTTACTAATCAAACGAAACAAAGAAAAAATATTAAAAATACAAAACAAAAGAAACCCTCTCATAAATGAGACTCTGACGATAAGGTGAAAACCGTTACTATTGAGAAAAATGCATATCAAACGATTAAAAAAAATATCAAAGAAAATCATACTCCAAAAGAGTTTACAATAAATGTAATATCATCGTTAGTCCGCCTTTGAAATACAAAAACAGTTTGAAAATGTCTGCTTAAATCTGGAATTATATTTGAGATACACAAACAGATTCAGAGACGCGTTGATGACGTTTAGCAGGTCGCTTATCTCCATGCAGACAGTGTACGTGTTGCCGTAAGCTCCAAAATCCCGAGAACTGAGGCACTACGAGGCTAGTGAAAAATATAATAATATTTGGACTGTTGAGGACCACGAAAATAGAAGTCAGAACAGTCACAATTTTGAGTTAGACAAAGTTCTTTTTTAAAATATATTTTCTTTATATTCTTACTTTTTATAGTTTCCTTGACTTCAGTTGGTATTTTGACTTGCTCCTTGGTTTTGAACGATAATTTAAGTATTGATTCTGACATGTATGGAGATATGCTAAAATTATTTATTTTCTGTTTTCGCGATGTTTCCATTGTGATTTTCCGCATTGTCTTATTTTTATTGCAGCTGTGCAGAACACCAGATAGCGATTTAACTAATGATACACGAGTGTCATTTAAAGATGTTTCATTTTTAAATGCATTAATATTGGGGGTCGGTGTGCGAGACAAATTTCTAAACTTTAAAGACTGGCTAAGTTTAACTATCAGTAAGATTGTACACTGGAGTACAATGACTTCTGATACAATCGGTATAGATATGTAACTGATTCCTTTTAGCACTGGAAATATTTGATTGAGAAAGTTTGGAGTAAAAATAAATATGAGGCGTGTAGAGTTTGTTATTTTGTCGAATACGGGTTGAAAAGGCAAAACACTGACGGTGAATGGAATGTAGGTCACCATGGTACCACAATAAATACAATTTGTGATAACGAGGCAACGACCTTGAGAAAACTGATCTTTAAATCTTATAGGCATGGCGACACAACAACATTTCTGAACTGCCAAAAACATAGTTTGTAGAGTCGAGATGTTGTAAAACATGAGGCCGTAAAAAGGTAGAATATAGCTGACCCAGTACAGGCTGACGTAAGGCTTGACCTGAAATGTCAGGTCTAGAAGTCCCAGAAATGTGGCCACGACGAAAATTGATAGAAATATCAGGTCTGAGACCGTGATGGAGAGAAAAGAGACCGCAATGCCATCACCAACTCCAGTTTTACAGAAAACAATCAATGCAAGAATGTTTGTGATGATCCCGAATACTCGTAAGAAAAGTTTAACAAACTGCTCCAGTATTATCATGTTGATGAAATAAGCAGTTTTGTAATCAATGAAGTCAAAACTGGCATAATTTGAAGAGATAATCTGTGCCGTTGAGCTTGAGTTTGTCATAATTCTTTGTAGTATAAAAGGATTAAAGAAAATATAATTCAACTATTTCTATTAAGCAACATCGACCAATTTACGAATTAATGCTCATAAACA
This sequence comes from Radix auricularia, assembly GCA_002072015.1. Classification (NCBI taxonomy): domain Eukaryota; kingdom Metazoa; phylum Mollusca; class Gastropoda; family Lymnaeidae; genus Radix; species Radix auricularia. The sequence goes on along the minus strand of MUZC01004744.1, from coordinate 150,815 downwards.
TGTGCTGAAAGTGCTCTACACTATCAAAAAATAGTCAACACCGCGAGAACATATTTCAAAGACTTTTATTACCTTACACTCACAGTCTTGGGCCACATAATTGGCTTTAAACATGTTTGCATCGTTTCAACAACAAGAAAAAATCAATTTAATTATAACTTTAAAAATCTAAACATCACTTGAAATGATTTTTACCTTGTTTCATGAACAATCAAATACGAAAGAAAATTTATTAAATGATATACTTTAAAAAACTTTAATTAAATATTTAACAATTTTGAGAAACATGAAACTATATTCTTGAATGAGAAAATAATAATTGTTAAAATGTAAATGTAGCTGCAGGTTTAACGTTGTATATTGATTGAATATTCTGGCAGCAGTCTTTCAAACAGATGAAAAATTATCAATGTAATGGTAGAGTTTTCGGTAAATAGTAACATGAGCGTATTATGTAGTAGTAGACATGAATCTAAGCATAAATGGTTTCATTATAACTATGCACGGTCTTGTTTGACATTTTTAATAATGAGGGTACATGACAATTTTTAGGAATAATTCTGATTTGCCTTGAATGAGATAATAATATAGTTATAGAGACATTAAGAACACTAATGGCTATTTATGGATTAATTATATCTAAACTTTTAAGAGCATCGTTTAGAGAAGTCAGATTATTTTAGAGGCTTTGTTTTAAGTGGCAACATAATCTTTGAGATAGAATCATTGTTAGATAGTATTGATCAATCAGGACTTTTCATTTTCTATTAGATATAAGCTGTTGCAGCTAGTCGTATATTTGATGACTTATTGTAACTATCCTTATCCAAAAGTTGCGTCCATATGTCAGGCAAGAGGTTGTTGGGATGCCATCAATCGGGTTAGGAGCTTAATTTTTTCTGACATGTTATCAGGACTTGCAGTTTTTTTGCGCTGTTGTGTATAATAAGGCGTTGCTGGCTCACTCACATGGGAAATCGATTGTTATTTTAATTCTCTTCAATAATCGTAACAGGGGAAACGACAAATAAATAAAGTTTTTTTCGCGGTGATTTTTCATTTTCAACTAGCTGATTTACCCGGCGCTAGTATTAATCAAAATTTAATTGCGCATCATCATTCTAAATCAAAAGCGCGCAGCCATGACTTGTATTCATTTTATTTATGTATTTATATTTTTTGGATGCTATTATTAATTCATGAATGTGCATTATAGAACAGAAAAGCAATCACAATAAAAATATGACATTTTAATGCCATCATGTACCAAAACTACCATCATCAAAATAAGCAAACATATTGAACAGAATCTTAATGGATAAAGCTTAACGTTTGTTTAAAAAGTCAGCGTTCCCTTAAAACAGCAAAAGAATGTAATTAACAGCGAAGCTAGCCAAACAAGTGCATGGGCTGAGTTTAGTATCGGCACCAGGAAATAACATTTAGCGCATTCGTTTTTATATTAGCTCGCAGGCGGCACCACCGTATGGTACATAATACATTTAACTGGTTAACACAAGGGTGTGAAGAAAAAAATAACTTTATTAAATTAATTAAAGAACATAAGGCTCAGTTTCTTTTCTACAAAGAAAACAATTGCTGTAGTATAAATAAGAAATAAATAAAACACAAGGTGTTTTTTTTCAGTAAAAACATTAAAGCACTTTTTTAAATATCAAAATATTACAGGAATAATAGAAACATCTCAGAATCGATGATAAATTATCTTGCTATGAATAGAACAACAGAAGCAATTAGGCAAAGTCACAATTAACAACAACAAACATATTTACACCTGATTTCAAAGCTGTTGAAACTGTTAGCCATCCGACGTCACGTTAGATGAACAGAACATTGAGATACACGCAGACAAAGTTTTACAAGTATTCGCGTCACAGTTAAATAAAATCCTGCTCTCTGTGATCACAGAAGAATTTCAACCTTAATGATGAGTCATAACAAAAACTTGTCTCGAAATTTAAATCGTCTGTACCAAAAGTTAACCATTCAAAAATCAATGTTATTGATTTTTTTAAATTATTAAACATATCAATTGAATGATAATGTTTTATGTTTCAATGACTTAAACTCTTCTAGAGAAAAATTCACCTGAGGTTCGTCAATTTAAAAAAAATTATAAATTTAATGGCCTCATGTAACAAAAATTGACAATGCCAACATGAACTAGGATTGTTTTGTCTCGGATTACGATAAGTACCTGGAGTTACCTACAAATGAGAGAGAGAGAGAGAGAGAGAGAGAGAGAGACAGATGAGAGAAAGAACGTGCAAGAGAGAGAGAGAGAGTCACCATGCCTTAACATTCAAGCCAAACTTTCGTGTACAATATAATAATTTATTTTAAAAAATGATCACTCACTACAGAAGTAACTTTTTAAATTAAAAAAAAATCTTTTTTAAAATAAAAAACTCGTCCTCAAAGGTTTTATTGATCTTACGACAAAGCAATACAACATTGCATTTGTAAGCTTCGGAACTGTGCTCAGTTTATATCAATCATTTTTTTACTTGCTAATCCATGAAAATAAATTTTATAGAAATATGTAGATCTAAACTTAATTTCAGTGTTCAAAGAAATGTTTATTTTGAGAAAAGTAAAAATTGCATTTCATGAACCGGGAAAATTGCGCACAATTACAAGAATGCTTACGGTAATTTTATTTAATGTGAAAACTAAATGGCAAAGAATCATCATAAAATTCAAGTAATAAAATAACAAAAATTAACAAATAGCAGCAGGGGTGGAAAGGTCAAATGAACAAAGTGATTTCAAACATTAATTTCCCACTAGTTATTTTCAAGTTTAAAATACTTATAATATATAATCAGAACATTCAATCCACATATAAGTATCAATCCCAAAAGGTCATTTCTTATTTAAGTGTATAATGTTTGAGCTCATTGGGTTGTAATAAACTGTTATGATTGTACTCAATTCTCTTAAATGTTTCATTCATCTCTTCTGTTCTCAGCATTGCCAGTGCCTTGTATTATATATACTGTTTTTTGTTGTGTTTTTTTTCTGTCTTACTGTCGAGAACCACATAAAGAAGACATACTGATAATTTCACGATCTCTCTTTCAGCTTCACACATAAACATTCATTTGTAAAGCAACAATTATCAGCAGTTTTAATTCGATCTTATTTATTCCAGATTTAATTCCCTGTTACAATATCCCTTGCCCTCACCCATTTACAGCTTAAGTCTAGATCTAACCTCATCTCTACAGGCTCTAGTCAATATCACATATAGAGTAAATTACCACTTTGCAAACGCTTTACGCTAAAATTAGCACGACTTCTTGCTTTCAAGGCTTAGTTTCTAAACCGCTCGACATGGAGTAAAAATGAAAGCACCTACAAGTAGTATGACCACAAGACTACTACAATGTGAAAGCATTTTTGTAATACTAAGCGAGGTTAGAGTGTAAAAGCAATATTAGCTGACCCAGCAAGCTACCGCCTGAGAAACACTTTTTTTGCGTATTTTTTTTCAAAGGAAACACTTTGACGTCATAGGAAACACATAACCAAAATTACCAAATAATCATTTTTTAATTAAGGGAGTCTAACAAATAACACTGGAGATTGTCAGGTTTCGTTGTCTAGGGTTCTGGTCCAAGACTCACACACCAACAACTGTTGTACAGTAATTGAACTCAAGTCCCTTTTTACAGCAATCTTTATTTACATGAGTCCCCACATGTCACCTATGTACAACTCTCCCGCCACCAAATCTCCATGTCTCATAGTTACAACTTAGGCCCGGCGTACAGTCCAGCCGGCCAACACGGCAACCCTAAAGCTCGGGTACTCCTCGTGTTCACCGTCACCCGGCGACTTGTGTCCATACCTCTCCTACAGCCGAGACACACCCGAGTTATATACTGTGGGCCTGGACAGACCTTGCATGGACTGCTCCACGCACCCCACGTGAATCTCGTTCACAAACATCACAACATGAGCTTGTGACCGGGCAAAATACAACTTTCACAAACAGTGATTCTCATACCCCTGACAGAGATGTCAATAATAATGCAAAAACTTTTATTAAAGAAATTAGAGCCCAAATAACTTAGTTCTGTATGATAAGTACATTTAAATAAAGGCACACAGAACCAAAGAACAACATAGTAGACTGACAATATCAGTATAAGCTTTTTTTTTACAAAATAAATTTTAGGTAGATAAATACGTTTAGAAATAAAATAACAGAACATAAAATATAACATAATCTACAGTCACTGGTCAGGGCAGCAAACAGTGCAAACAAAAGTGTCCTGTTTTAAGGATGCACAATTTTTCGTGCACTGTGCATGCCACCAGCCATCACACACATCACATTGGACCCAAACCTCTGCCCCTCCCCCTTTTTTTGCACCCTAGACACATTCCTGCCAACAAGTGATCCTCTTCTATATTAAAAATATTGTCTACAACGATGTCAAATTCTACTTTTTTAATTAACTGTGCGTTCAGATAGATCTATTACTGGATAATTCTTTACTTTCTTGGACTCCACTATTTTCCTTTTTTTATCTTCTCTTCTTCTCTGTTTCGTCTTGGTTGGAGCATTTACTGTTTTCATCTTGTTTTTATTTCTTGTAACAAAAGCTGGCAGCTTTAAAATGTCATCTACTGTCAAGTTAGATTTGACTGTACAGCTTTGGGGTTCTTCTACTGCTACACTGCACGTTTCTATTAGCCCCACAGCTAAGGCTTGAAACTTAATAAATTTTTCTTCTTCCTCTTTGCTAATTAGACCTCCTCTTTAGGCGTGAGTAGGGTCTTTGCATAGGCTATGACAGGCCGCTTGCCTGTCAATTTGTGGTAAAGAGTAGCAAGTGGAATGCCAAAGTCCTTAGAAGCCTTTCTAATAGAGTGCCGCTTTTCCCTAATACTAGCCAATGCCGCACTGATTACATCTGGGCTCTGTTTTGTTCTTAGGCTAGACATTGCTTTAAATCTGAAATATAATTATATTCTATTTAATTTTTATCCTAATAAAAACTTAGGAGTCTAGATATAGACTAGACTTAGATATTTACCTTAATTTTCCTATATGAAAAAGTGTTTGCCCTGAAGTAATATTCTACAATAAAACAAATATACTTCAACGTTAACATGCCCTCAAAACTAACATTACTATTTTCAAATAACTCTAGAGGCCAAGAATTAGTCCCATATCTAATTTTTTTTTTGCAGAAATAAAAGCGTTTCGTACGAAGTAAAAACTAACTTTAAGCTTACTTCGTCGTAAACACCACTTTAAAAAGAACATTACAATTAAAAAACATTGCCAAGTTTAACAGAGTGGTTACTGACCTATTAGTAAGTGATTATGCAATCCCAAAAAGAGAGTTTTCCAAATCAAACAGGAAAAGTAGTCTTAACCCGGATATTACCATTGTTCTTCCTAGGGAAGTTGACAGCATACAAGGCGCAAGTGTCAAGATGTTGACACACATTTACTCACAAAATAATATTTCCCGGAAAACGAAACGATGAAATGATATTGAAAAATGGACTATTTCGACTTATGCATGTTCGCTTTTGTGTTAGACAAGCAAATAAACATACAGAGAACGCTTAATGAAATAGTGTTTCGTACGACATAGCGTTTCTCTTGTGGTAATTTACTCTAATTCCATACATTACCTCTAACATTACAATTTAGTCTCACTCCCGGCTCGGTGCTATTACTCAGTGTTTACTACGCAATTACCATAACAGGTACGTTTTTATTTGTATTATAACAATATGAATGTCACCTCAATAGAACTTCTTTTCCAGACCTGACTAATTCAGAAATAGCTCTTACCAACATACAAAAGAAATGCTTCTCTAACTTGTACCATAACCCCCCCCCCCCCGTTTTCCTCCGTCTAATTGTTTTCCACCTTGTAATTTTGACCCTTTCACTTTTACATATCCACGTTTTTCTAAAACTAATGTTTAAAACAAAATTTGTAATACAACATATTTTATTATTTATATTGTGCTATCTATTGTAAGTAATAATACATGTCATTATTAGTTTTTACTAGGTTTCAACCAGTGGCGTAGCTAGAGATTTGAAGGGATTTGGGGACCCGGGAGGTCGTGGCCTCTCTTTGTGTGGAGTCCTGCATACATGGTAGTTGCGTAATACATAATGAAAAAAAAATTAGCACCGTTTCGTCCCCCTCAATTAACTAGAAACGCTACTGAGCGGTGACGGTTTAGGGCCAGGAGCGCCAGCACGGATTAGCAAAAGGTACCGCTAGGAAACGCTTTGGACGCTAGCTCGGATGAAACCTTCCAGTGGGGGTTGAAGCCTAGGTTGGGCAGTGATGGTTCCCCGCATTGCGGTGGTCTAAACTATTGAGACTCGTAAGCCTTGCCGGGGTGGCGCCGAAGTGATAGCGAGTCGAAGTAGGGAAAATTCCACCCCTTCCTCGGGAGTTAAAACTTAGTGGGAGACGTTTTCGACCTAGTTTCCGGGACGTCCTGGATGTATCAGGACAAGTTTTTTTTTCACTTAACAGTGCAGCAAGTTTTAACTAGTGACAGGTACTATCGTTAAAACAAGTTATAAAAACTTAAATAAGTATTTAAATGCAATTTTAAATAAAGGATTTCCGATACTTTATTTAAGAGAAATCATTCTAGATTACATTAAAAGTCATTTCAAATCAATAATTCTGAAATTAAACAAAACAATTCCTATCTAAAAATTGCTGCTAAAATTACAGGAGTAAAAAAAAGAGGTTTAAAAAAATTCTTCTGGAACATTTCACTAAATATTATTAGCTATCGTTTGGCGTTTGTTTCAACCCGATAGATATATGTCATGGTTGGAGAGAAATTGACAAAAGGCTGATTTTGTTCCACCAGAAAATCCAGTAAACCTTTTCGGCAATTCGTTTAATCCCATGAACATCATTGGGACCTCATTAACATATTTGGGAAAGACCCGAATCCTCTATCTGGTATGGTTCAGGGGTAGCTGCTTATGCAATCTCGAACAGACAGGACTAACATTTCAAATATATAAAAGCAATTTACAATAGGAAAGTCGTTAAAAATGCCAGACTTTTGCCCCTTCATATTCACATCGTTTTTGTTTCATTGACGTGAAAAGATCTAAGCCCAATTTTTTCAGCTCCAATTGTAAGACATCAAGAAAGTTTTGTCCAGTAATTTCTTCGATTTCTAGAAAACGGATGAAGTGCTCATGAATTGCTTTAGAATATCCATCTCGTGGGCATCCATCGCGGATTGTCAGTCATATCTTTTCTTGATGACATTTGTTCGTGTGTTATCAAGTATTAATGAAAAGTATCTAGCTGATTTTACTTTTCCTACAATAACTTTACTTACCTTGTTTCCCATCAACGAAATGAGAATTAGCTGATTTGGAATTTGCTTTCCAAAGCAGGGATCATGTGTTTTATCAATTTCTTTTCTTGGAATTTTTTCATGCAAATCAGATCAGACTTTGTCAGAAATGTAACAAGATTCTTTGTGTAGCCAATGTAGTTTATCGAGTGAACTACGAAAAGCCCTGTTTTATTCAGCAAGGAAACGGGCAAAGGCCAAAAGATGGTGAAATTAACTGTGCTAACGAGCCTATTCACTGTGTATTAATGTTTGGCTTTGCCAGTCGATTGTGCATTGTTTTGTTAGCGTGTTTTCCAGCTCAAACCATTTCAAAGTAGATGTCAAATGTAACTTTTATTTCACATGATCTGAAAGTCTCAAACTAAAATTTTACAGTCATAAATCCCGTCGAATTCCTAAGCAAAGTCTTGCCAAAAATACTGTACAAAACAGATAGAACATTTTGATTTTAGCTGCTGAATATATAAGACATTTATGGTTACAAATGTTTCCATTTTCCATAAGTTTTGTTTTTTGTGTGTGCCTAAATGCTTACTAAAATACAATGGGGCACATTTTTTTTTATTTCTAATTTTTTGCTTTTTATAATAGCGTAAACGTATAATTACATTTTTGTGGTTATTTTTTGCTTACAAAATAAATATTACGTTTTCTTGATCAAATTTTTTTTTAAAGATTACGGAAAAGAAGTAAAATTGTAAAAAGCAGCAAAATATTTTTAATCAAAGTGCGGGGCCTTGACAAGGGCGGGGCCCAAGACTGTTGCCTCGTTTGCCTTGCCATATGGCCGGCCTTGTTCTCACCTCAGCTCCATCCCACCCTCTTTTGCATAATTTATTCACTCCCCTAATTATATCCATCTTCCAAACTAAGTTGACGATTCATAGAAAAATAATAATTACCCTAATGTTAATAATAATCAATCAAGTTATTATCCCCCACTTAATCTCCCTCCATCGACCCCAACTCCTGGAAGTCCCGCCCCCATAAATACCACGCATAACTACACGACACTCATAAAAGGGATAGAAAGACCCTCATTTAAATAATCAAATACGTGATTATGCCTTACTTATTACTTTTAAACTATTACTAAAACAGTTACTTTACACAAAATTCATTAGAAATAATTCAAATAAATGCAAAACTTTTTAAAATTCAATTTGAACTTAGGTTTTTAATTTTATTACAGCAGCTTTTCAATTTAAAAGAAACTTTCATTCCCATTACTCTGTAAAGATACTTTTATTTTTAAGTTAATGCACACGTAGACTGTGCCCAGTTTCGTTGATCTACATTCAAAGAGTGCCTTCTTTATTTTTCAGGGGCCTGAAAAGAGTAAACATTAGAATTATAAGAGAAAGGTAAGGCATAAGTAATTACTTTAGCAGTCTATTGTAAAAGCAAATGCAAGAAAAAAAAGTTACGTTTGGTACTGATTGATTTTTTTATACATTAAATGGTAAAAATTTAATTGATTAATGTCGATTAATTTTAATGCATATAAAAATAGAATGCAAAACCTCAAAGGAAAAACAGAAATGGCTCAGTTACTTTTCATTGTTATTACCCCTGTCTTTAAGACGGATAATATTTTGGACTAATTTTTTTTTTAATGATTCGATCCCTATGAAAAGTTGAAATCAAAATTATGTATACAGTGGAAAAAATGGCTGACTCCAATGTTTACAATGACTTTGTCTCATATCTCAACAACAACAAGTCTTATACCTCAAGTGTATTTCAAGCCACGTGATATGAATGTCCAATGATACTCTTCTTGTAAAAATATATTATTTATATAGGAAAACTAATTACAATGTTAATTTTGTAAAAATATATATATATATATTTTTTTTTTTTAAAAAAGAAACAACAAAAAAAAGCGCTTTCGAAATGGACATTTAAACAAGTTAAAGTTTATCTTACGATTTAACTAACAAAGTTAGTAATCAAGAATATTTAGTAAAACACACTAAAGCTACTTACAATGCAAGAAACAGCTGAAGGGCCGTCAATAAATGACTTCATGTGACTTTGATCGCTGTTTACACCCTCTCCCCTCCCCCCTCGTCACTTATCGTCACAAACGCGTGACCCCAATCCCCCAGGGGCTTGACGTCATTTATAGACCGCCCACTAACTCCATTTCCACCCCGAGACCCGAACATTCAAATCACCATTTATGTCTTCCCTAATTATCAGAGATCAAATTTATTTATTAAACATTATTTGCAAAGTTGTTAAAGCATTTCTTAATTTCCGATTTGTTTTACTAATAATAAAACTGCAATATTTTTTAGACTGAGAAATGTTAATATCTAAAAACTACAAACATTTCACAAAGCCGTTTCTTCCCTAATAACTATCTGTATCTCATCTGCAGCAATTCGTGATTTAACTTTAGAGTTCACGCGAAAATGTTATAGACTAAAACTGTAGCACTGACTTGAAGAACTTTTTCGAAAACTTGCAAAAAATGTTCTAAATTATTTATTAATAAATTGAAACAAATACTTCTCTGAAGCTGCAATCGATCAAATTAATTTTAATCGATTAAAATTCTTACGATGCATCGAAAAATTAATCGTTAGTTTTTGCAGCCCTACTTCTTTTTGTAGGTTTTATATCTGAAGTTATTTTAAAGTTTAATCAGTTTATCTATTTTTAGGTCAATATCTAGAAATAGAAACGTTTGCTGTTTTGTTAGTCTAAACATAACCCTATAATTTATTTTTCTCAATAAAAATTTGTTTGTTTTTGGGGTTTTGGTTTTTTTTTCTTTAAATAATAAAGGTTATTACTGGCGGTTGCGGTGGTTGGGGTGGTTGCGGCGGTTGTGGTTCATTGGGCTCGGTATGTGGACATTTGTAACAGCATTCCCCTGGTAGTCGATATCTGTTGTCACAGTAGGAAGGTTCACATGGGTAGTGGTAGCACTGGAATAAACCATTTGAATCACACACGCAGGTCTCACAGGGGTCGGGGTTTATGTAAGTGCCAACCTGATGAATAAAAGGGATAACGTTGAGTGCAACCTTTATGAAGGAAAAATATCACGAGTTTTAATAATTTTAACTTAACCATTCTTAAATGACGTTTTGATGTACACTGTGCCCTAAAGATTTGTGTTGTTTATATTGAGCCATTTTAAGTATTAACGTTTATTTTTCTACTTCTTAAAAAAAAAATAACAAAAAAAAGATAATTATTTCCATCAAATGTCAAAGTAAATGGCATGTTTCTACTAAAATCATCAGCTAAGGTCAATGTCAACTTTTTTCAGCCGTTACGATATTTCATCGATTGAAATTTAATTTCAAGAATATAAGTTAATGAAAGTTGAAATTTTATTAATCCGTTAAACGTTAGGTAAAAATTAATGTTCATACCTGGTATGTATTAGAGTTGTAAGTGCATGTTGCTTCACCATGCACTGTCACTAGCACACAGCTGACTGCTATCATTGGCAAGAAATAGAAGCTTGCCTTAGAGTGCATGATAACGTTGTTAGGACAGGATGCCACGTCCTGTAGCTACTGAAAGCTGATGTCTATGTACGACCAAAGTTTAAAAAGATTACTTTTATAAGAAATTTCTCGAAGTTTTAATAAAAGTTATACGTTATTACGAAATTATATATATTTTGAATTGGTAAAAAAAATGCCTCTATACATCACGACAGCTGTCAATACAGATTAAAGATTTAGCTAGATATTACTTTCTGACTTTTACCAATGAAACTCTTGTGTTGCATTCATGATCGTTTTCGTTCTTAATAATGATATCTAATGCTGTATAAGTAAGTGTATATGTGTCAGAGTGTACGTGCGTGTGTTACTCTACCTGTGCTTGGGCATGAGCGTGCTATGGCGATCGTGAATGTGTCTAACTTAAGCCATCAAACATCCGCCATTGGGGATTTACTTTCACTCTATTGTGTTTATGGTGACAGTGGCTCTATTTGATTGACTATATTTTTCAGTGTGTTGTCAGTGTGGCTCTATGGCTCTATTTGATTGACTATATTTTTCAGTGTGTTGTCAGTGTGGCTCTATTTGATTGACTATATTTTTCAGTGTGTTGTCAGTGTGCCTCTATTTGATTGACTATATTTTTCAGTGTGATGTCAGTGTGCCTCTATTTGATTGACTATATTTTTCAGTGTGATGTCAGTGTGGCTCTATTTGATTGACTATATTTTTCAGTGTGTTGTCAGTGTGGCTCTATTTGATTGACTATATTTTTCATTGTGTTGTCAGTGTGGCTCTATTTGATTGACTATATTTTTCAGTGTGTTGTCAGAGTGGCTCTATTTGATTGACTATATTTTTCAGTGTGTTGTCAGTATGGCTCTATTTGATTGACTATGTTTTTCAGTGTGTTGTCAGTGTGGTTTTAGTCTGACATTATGTGTTTGTATTTGAAAAACTCTTAAATGTTAGACTGATGAAGTGAAGTCAAAACATTTTGCTAAGAGGTCCTGTTCCTTAAAGTAAAAATATGTGAGGGTTGTATTTAGATAATAAAATTAAGTGACCTATAAAAAGACTATTTTGAGGCTCTTTTAGACTGATATTTCTTGATAAAAGTGTTTGTGGGGGGGGGGGCAAAACTGTCACAGTTTTTGACACGTAAAATATACTATTTTATCATTAAAACTTAATAAATATTGATTTTTAATAACAAAGTTGTAGAATATTTATTTTATTTCACTATACACCTTTTAATTAATAAAAAAAGTTATAAATAACTAAAGCCAAAATCGTTTCCTCAAATATGTTGATGTTAATTTTTTATAATTTTTTTTAAGTACAACGATGCCATATTCAAATAAATTTCAAAATGGAATTTCAAATATAATAATTCTCTTTTTCATTCAGATGTTATCAAAAGTCGAAAAAAAATATACATAACTTAAACCACTTATCTCTTTTTAATTCTATTTTTTTTTTTAATGTCTCTCCATTTGTGTGAATTATAAAATGCCATAAATTTTTGACATTATCATACTCAAAACGGCACAAAATTTCGCCTTTTCTTTTAAATAAAATGTTGTCATAACATAAAAAGTCTGCAAATAACTTATTTATTTAAAATCAAGGCGCAGGGTATTTAATTGTTTTTTTCGGGCCGCTTTAGGCCCACTGGCCTGATATTGGACAGACCTAGCCAAAATTTAGTGAGGCAACAACTGTTTGTCAACGGCTAGCGTTGATCTTGCTGTGTTTTGGATTTACTCTGTAACCGTTGAAATAGACATAAACTTAGAATTTGTAAGAAAGTAAATGAAAATGAATTTTCGTCCTTCGTGGTCAGTAAACAAAATCCATGTCAACATATTCTCATATATATTTCCTCTATATTTATTAAGTCAATTCACTTTTGCTAACTTTAAATACAAGTAATCGATACCAGGTTTATGTTATAACTCAGCACATTTGACTATCTGTCAAGCTTTATATTAACTCGTGGCGCCTGCTTGCTTGATTGATGCCTTGAATGCCAAGAAAACTTCGGATCGACTTTTAACCCACTTCTTCATATGCAATCGAGCTGAAAATTTGCAAGCAGACTTGTGCCGATTATAAAAATGTTGCATTGAAATTTCACATGTATTAATTAATTACAGTAAATTGGATCAATTTTAAAAACTATCTTTACGTATCTCTAAGTTAAATTTTGTGCCAGAGTGTCGATGTGCGTATTATATTGAACGACCTTTTTAAAAATAATTTCCTGTTGCACTGCGCCGTGCATATTACATTGACTAAACTGTTAAAAAATATATGCCCTATCTGTAAATGTAAATTCAAGTAATGGCTAGTCTGTCTCGCGGTGCGCATTATATAAAAAATCATATATAATAAAAAGCAATATTTCGTCCGGTCATCGATATCCATTGGTCTCTCAAACTCCTACGGACTCCAATCGCCAATAAGAAAAGAAATATATTATATACGATTGAGGAAGTTTACTTGGACGTGCAAAGCGAGTTAATTTGTGGGCAATATTTTTTGCAAGACTTTATTTATATCGGTTTATATTCAAAAGCATTATTTTTATGGGTTATTTATTATAATTATAATGAATAGTATTTTTGACGTGGTGCACATTTATTGCCGGTCCATACTGCTGTTGTTGAGGAGGTACAGCATGACACCGAAAAGACGACGGAACGTCCTTTGAGGGGATTTGTTGCTCGTGTTTTTATAGCCCTTTTCCGTGTTCAAATTAAGCTGAAATTTAGCAAGCAGACTTTAGTAGTTTTGTTTTACAATAAATCCTTTTCATATGGGACTTAACGGCAATTTTAAAATTTTTTTATTGTAGTGCGATGCGTCTTTAATGAACATACATTTAGTTAAGTCTCGTAAATAAGGGATTTATGGTTTAAAATTTTATTCTTTACGTTTCTTTTTAAATGTATGGATGTTAATGTAGTATTTAAAGCTGGTATGCTTGGTAAGTCTAATTAATTTATTCTACCAACATAAATGGAAAAATTGTATAACATCAACTTATCTGACGTGATTATTAATAGATTTATAATTATTTTCAATGGTATTAAAGGTTTAACCAATAAATCAGAATATAAAACAAGTTACGTTTATTTTATTAATCATTTAATTTATCTGCAAAGTTAGTTTGATTTCAACAGTCATAATATAATTAAAGAAAGAGGTAGAAAGGTATAATAGAAGTGGCGAATTACGTCCTTATCTTGAGATAGCAAACAGGTCTAGCAAACACCGATGTATTGAGGGATCCACTTTAAGAAACGTCAGTGACTTTTATAAATTCTATTGTGCCAATGGGAGCTAGAAATAAAAAAAATATTATTTTCAATACCACTCTATAGATTTAACTGCCTACTAACATATTATAACTCACCGATAATAAAACATTGAAAACTTAGAAATGATTCATGCGATTATACTGGGGGAAAATCAATTAAACTAAGTTTTTTTAAAGTACGAGTCAATATTTTCACGGTTACTCAGCTCCGGAAGAGAAGTAACACAAAAGACTGGATTCAGTGGAATTAATCAAGCGTCACAAGGTACAGTAATTTAAATGCCTCATTCATTGAGCCTAACTTTTTTTTCTCAAAGATCCAGACCACTTTAAAATTACTAGCGAGTATTTTGAAAATGTTCTAGAGGATTGCTATTTACTATGAAGGCTTTTACAGAACACATTTCCTTGTCCATCGATTTAATAAGATTCTTTATGTGTATGATTTTTTTTTTATATACCTGCAAAGTATTAGTGTTAATCTTAAATATTCCTTGTAAACGTATCTGTCACAGATTTCTGTAAAAAGTCTGTAACAAAGGCTAATGGCATACATTTTACTTTTTTGCGTTTAACATTTTCACATTTTAATCTGGTGGCCTATAATTAGGGTCTTTCTATACCACATGAAAACACCTACATAAAAAAGTATTAAGTATATATACATATATATATATCTTAGGTCTGTTATCCATTAATTTTAATTGAATAGTTAACTTTTAAAAAATTACCGAACAATTAATCGATTTTGATTAAAGCTGAAAATAAGATTATGACGTCATTTAACTAAAAATTTCCTTAAATGCCCATAGCCTAAGTATTCAATTTAACAAAAAATTAAAAACAAAATTTAGGAGATATATTTAAATATAAGTAGTTCAATTTAATGTCAATGAATTTTAATTTTGTTATTGTTAATCAAGTAAAAAAATAATAAATAATTTAATCGATAACAATTTTTACCGATTAATCGAGAAATTAATCTTTAATTTCCACAGTCCTAATACATTTTCAGAAAGAATAATTTTTTTTTCTTTTTGGCGTATTTTTTCAAGGAAGTTAGTTAAATCATTTCAAAACTGTAAGAGGTTCCAGTTTTCACAATAGTATTATTTTTTCGACGAGAGATTTTTGATCAACTTAACTTCACTTTCTTTTTTATTCCGCACATTTCTTTGGCGTTTCTCTCGGTTTGTTAGTTGACATAATTGATCAACTTAAACCAAGCTAATTTTCAAATTACAACGCTTATTTTACTAATCCTATGCAATGTAATTTTTATTCATGATGTCAGCACGTTTCAATAGATTTCCTTTAAGTGTTTTCAAGCGGCAAATCGAATGAGAAATCAAATTGCGTGGGGCTTATCTTGTGAAAGGAATGCAATATATGGCGAGATTAAATCTCTTAAAATATTTTAACATCTGTCGACAACTATTGGGATCAAATTGATTTTATATTATTAACATTTTTAACGAAAAGCAGTTTCAGTGTGATGCTATTTTAACAAAAATAAAGTTTAGAGAAAAACATCATGATGTAGGATTTTGCTGTAATCGGTGGGAGGGGAGGCAAAATTTGATTTAAAAAGGAAGGCGTAAAATTGTGTTGGTTTATGATGTGTGATGTAACATACTTGTTATGTAATGTAATTTTAGAGTCAAGTGGTTGGTGATTGCATAGTTCAAGTAAGAAATAGTGTGATCAAATAGAGGCATGTGGATGGAGTGAATAACAGAGTTTGTTACATAAAGAGAGGTGCATTTTATGAGGCTTGGAGAGAGAGAGGGGGGGGGGAATGGAATGTTAACATATATTGAAAGTGGAGAAAGATTTACTGGTAGATAGAGTTATAGAGAGAGAGAGAGAGAGAGAGAAATGGTACAGAGATATTGATATAGACTATATGTTACAGAGGTATTAGAAAGAGGTAAATATATTGAGAGAGAGTGAGTGAGGGCGGCGTCGGACTTATTAAATGAGGATACACAAAGTAAAGCAAATTTGATGTGCTTAGATGATATATGAAAGAAGGCAAGAGTGAAGAGCTACTCAAAAATTAGCATACAATTTTTTATATATCTTAATATGATGTACTAACGAAATATATCTTTAAAAAATACTTGTTTTTATAGAAATCTTCAATGATGTGTCATTGAGGCACCTCTTTAATAACTTATTAAACTTTGATAATTTATGAGGGGCTCTTTCTTTATATCAACATTCTATATGTATATGTCCTGCAACTGATCACACATGATTGATGTAAGAAAAAACTTACACGTTTTTTTAGTTTTCATATAAGTCACTTCATGACAAAGAGAGCGATGAGTTCGCCAGTATACATCTATTCCATATTCCTTTAACTATGAGGAGACATTCCATTATTCTTACTATCTTTTTGAGCTCTTTATTTTAGAACAAAGCTACTACAGACATTTTGCACACCTATGAAATCTATATGCTAATAAATATTTAAATGTATTGTAAATTATATGTCACTAATGGTGTGTTCACCACGTTACATTTCATAATAATTAAAAATAGAACCACCATTACACTTGTTGATTTTTAAATACGCCATTTTCTTTAGATATTAGGTATTTTTAAATCCCACGCCATCTCTCTCTTGGTCGGTCCGTTCGTAAGGCGGAAAAACAAAAGTAAAAAATGAACCACTTATCGTTTATATTAGAGGTTTCTTTACAGAGTGTTTGTCTTACAAATGTTTTATTTGTTTTTTGTCTTTTTTTTAAACTTGGACATTTTATAAAGTCTTAAGAGTCAGTGAGTCAGCAATGAGTATAGTTATATAATATAGAAAACTATGCGTACATATTTTAAAGTATTTGTCTTTATTTTAAATTAAGATTAACCATATAGAGTAATGGACACACTTGGTAACCGAATGTAGAAATAGATATATCAAGTAATTGTTTTTAAATGAGGTTGAATTACACTGGATGTGAAAAATCCATTACATATATAGAATTGATAAAGACATGAATTCATATAGGCAAAATTTTTGTAGAGTGAAAGACTTAGAATAAAGTTTTAAAAATCAAAATCAATTTTTCGAAAAACATTGAAATAAAATTGTTTCTGAACTGAAAGTATTTTTTTTATGAAACATTTAGTTCACATATTACTGGCAATAGGGGGGCTTAAAATTGTACACAGCACAAGCGAGCCACTGTGAGCTTACAATTTATAATCTTAACACAGATTCTGAGAAAGATGGATGCATATTATTATTATATTTTTTGTAATTCATTATTTAATCGTATTTGAAGTATTCCTTCAATGTGAGACAGTTGAGTAGAGGTGCTATATCTAGAGTTTTAGAGTTGACCCGCGTCCATCAGAACTCAGGAATGTTTTCTTTCACGAGCAATTCAGTTATGTTGAATGGTTCCAAAACTGTGATGTTGTTGAGAGCTTGATACTGGAAATAAAATAAATGAATATCATTGAGTGCTCGATACTAGAAATAAAAAAATGAATATCATTGAGTGCTCGATACTAGAAATAAAAAAAAAATGAATATCATTGAGTGCTCGATACTATAAATAAAAAAAATGAATATCATTGAGTGCTCGATACTAGAAATTAAAAAAAAATGAATATCATTGAGTGCTCGATACTAGAAATAAAAAGAAATGAATATCATTGAGTGCTCGATTCTAGAAATAAAAAAATGAATATCATTGAGTCCTCGATACTGGAAATAAAATATATGAATATCATTGAGTGCTCGATACTGGAAATGAAATAAGTGAAGTTTTTCGTTAAAAGTTTGTTAAGGTTTGTTTTATTTTTCTGTTGATATAATGACAACGACATAGCAATGTAATGAATCAAAAGTCTACAGATCTGTTCAAGTAAAATTAATTTTAAAACTTACCATAAATAATTATGTTTTAGCCATATTTACCTCAGTTTCGTTGATGTAATCGGATGCTGATATGTTCAGGTAAGAGTCGAGAATAATCTCCACACACTCTTCGCAGCACTTGCCTTCGATCTGGGTCAGTGTAAAGCCAGGTCCACATTCAGTGATGCCACATATTTTTTGGGAACATGTTGCTCTGTTGTTTTCCTTGTCTGTACAAATACAACTGATGCATGGACTAAGGTCAAAAGTTTCTGGCACCTATAAAAGAGAACAACAACATTATTTTATACTGCTGTCATGATATTTGTTTTCAGATTCTGTAATAAAGATGTGTTTAAAATTGAGTTTTTCAGTTAATGAAAACCTAACTGATCAACAAAGATAGTAAACGTAAACTGCTGATTGATCCATGAAAATATTTGCAGCGTCACATTTAAATTGAAATGAGGAAGCTTCAATGAAATATAACTTAATGTGTTTTGTATATTGACTTCACTGTCCAATTGATCCAGATGTACATTAGTGAGGTAAAGTCTTGGATGACTTTAAGCAAGCTGAAATTGAATGATAATGCGACAGACGCACTGCTATTCTATACAATAAATCCCACAGTACTTTGACACTCCAAATTATATTCAGGTGGCTGATATACTGTTCAAAACATCGACTAGAAATCATGGCTACATTATTACTGATAACATGTCTACCAACAACTTCATCAATCAAATCTGTCGCTATACTATCATTCGTCAGTTCAGTTCAATCCGTCATTACTTAACAGATAGCGCAACAAAAACTCTAGTCTGTGCTCTTGTTCTAGCTCGTATTGATTACTGCAATTCTCTTCTGTCAGGTGCGGCTAAACAATGCATTGAAAAACTACAGAGAGTTCAAAATTCAGCTGACAGATTAGTTCTAAAGGCCTAAAATCATGACCATGTTACTCCGCTATTTTACTCACTTCATTGGCTACCTATACAAGCCCATATTGATTACAAACTGGCCGTTCTGTGTCACAACTTCTTTTCTGACTCATGCCCTTCCTATCTTGCTGAAATTTTGTCGGTCTACTCACCAAGTCGTCAGCTACGCTCTTCTGCAGACATACGTATTCTCTGTGTTCCTAAGACACGTACTATACCATTTGGCGAAAGGTCATTTTCTTTTTGTGCGGCCAAACAATGCAATTCTCTACCACTATACATCCGTAGTATTTCAACTACTAAGTACTTCAAAACTGCATTTAAGACACATCTTTTCCAAATTTATTTTTAAAAGAAAAGAAACAACATTTTTTTATTATCAACGTAGCTGATGTATAACGTATTGTTATTTATGTGGTAAGAATGATAGGAATGTTTATTTAATTAATATGTGAATTATATGTGTTATTATCTCCATGTAAGGCGCTGTGAGCCGGCTAACTGCTGGGATAACGCGTTATATGAATTATCATTTTATTATTATTATTATTTTACGTGTTCGAAATGCGATTATGTGTCACGAGGTACTTAGGCATTTAATTAAATCTCGAAATGGTGTAAAAGACCGCTAACTAGCCGTTTGTTTTGATATTAAAACTGTAGAATATCCTTTAATTTGGCTTGTTTACTTTATCAAAGAAAGCACGCCTAATCTGTGGAACTTACTTAGGTACATTTGCCTGCATCGTTAATAAAAGTAAACAGTTTATACCTCGTAATTCTGTTACTCTGTTATATCATCAAATTCACTCTTGACTACACTAATTGCCATGTTATGTCTTTGTGACAAAACAGACTTGATATTATAAATATGAGTTCAGGCAGTGGAGTAGCTAGGGATTTGTAGGTATTTTCGGTCTCGAGGGTCTTTGCCTCTTTGGGGGGGGGGGTCCTGCATACATGTCGATGGCGTAAATTTAATGGATTTTTTAAATCGATCACTCCCTCAAATGGGGCCCGGGTGGTCTTTCTCCTGCCACTCTTGAAAAAATGACCACTGTCTTGCTGTAATGCAACATTGATATTAGTTTATTATCGATTGTATAACTAGCCTATCGGTTATGGTACTCTGGCGTACTTATCTGTTTGAGTTTTAATAATGAAAACTAAAAACAAAATGTGCCTATAAAATGGGGGTAAGACTGCAATCAGGATTATAAATTATTAAGTGGAAAACCGGTAAACAGGACAGCTAGCCTTAAAGAACTTAACAAAACAGCACATGTTTTGACAAAAAGCCTTCCTCAATGAACAAACAATACACAAATAAAACGAGCATAAAGAAATGAAGAATAAAAAATCTTTAGCCTATCGTTTAGGGTAAACCGAGCAACTTATCTGCTCATGTCTTAACATTAAAATATTTTTTTAAAAAACCTTAGCATTAAATTTAGGGTTCTCTGACGTACGTACCTAAATATGTTTTAATAATAAAAAAAAAAAGAAATTATTTTGTCACGCCGTCCTACTCATTTGCTTTAACATTATAAATATTTAAATAATGTCAGCATGCTAAGTGATGCCATTAGTCATTTGTCTATTTTAAAAAACTTAAGACCATCTTTGAAAATGTTAAACGCAGTGAAGCTGAATTCGAAAACAATAATTTTAAGAAGGGACCCTTTCAGTACTGACAAAGACAAAAATAATACTAAAAGTTAGATGTGAAAAATTTTAGATGGGAGCCATTATATAGTATACTGTGGCGCCGTCCATAAATGAAGTCACGCAATTATCGTCTATATTTCC
>MUZC01004744.1:112851-129861 GCA_002072015.1 Radix auricularia | reverse complement strand
TCTAAAATAATATAAATAATACAAGTTTCGAATCACTTTTGTTTGTCATTTAAGTACTTTCTTAGCATAGGACTGAATACTGAATGGTAATATCGTAACAATCTTGAAGCTATGTAAAACGTCATTAAAAATATTATTAGCCCGCACTTCTCAAAAAAATTTCGTATGACGGACTGGCAGAAACTTTTATTTTTCAATTGCACCAGGTACGGTCACTTTTTTCATGTTTTGACGTGATTTTCCCCGCACTGACTTGATAGCAAAAGGAGTCCTTTTGAGAATTTACAATTCGTTTAGTTGCCAAGGCATAGCGCGTCAGCTACAGAACAGTGCAGCGGTAGAGGTAATGTCAAAAACTCTTTGGTGTGATTAACCTTCAAGCTCGCGGACAATTGATGTTAAAGGTGTCATTTAATTTTCGATTGACTATATATAAATACCGGAAGAATCCTTATATTGATTTTGACCGTATAGTGACAGTTTTCCTGCTAAGTATATGCATGCTAAAGGCATTTGATCTCGAATTACCACATTGATATCAAATCTCATGTTTAAAAAAAAACGTATTTGGTGTGCACCCTAAGAAGAGTATGGCGTGAACTGTACGAACCCAACATTTGTAAAAGAAAAAGCAGGTGTCATTGTGTGCATCGCAAAATGCAGTTATTCCGGCAAGATGAAGACTAACGAAAAAAAAAACTATGCCATTTAAAAAAAATCCAATATTATAGCTTTTTATTCTGTAAGCTCACTATCAATTTTGTTTTGTTAAATATTTTTTGTCTAATATCTCACTTGCGTTACACAAGAGTTGTAAATATGTCATGTCACCAACGGATTGGGCGTGAATAAAGTGTTGCATTTTATTGCCGGGATTATAGACTATTGAAAAATACTTTGTTTCACCTATCGGACGTTTTAACCGAGGGTTTGGTGATCAGGGATATAGTATCTCATCTTGGGTAAAAAGGGTCTCTTGGCTGTAGGGTTTCCAGATATATGGACACCAAAAAGAGGGCATCATAAAACAAAAAGTAGAATAACAGAGGACTTTTTGAGAATTTCTTTAAGTTAGCCAGATTAAACTGACAGTCACTTCAAAGTTATTTTAATAGCTGCCAATAAAGTGTATCTTTTATTATTGCTCGATGAAGCCAATTAGCTCGATGATTTCAATTTGCTCGATGAAGCCAATTAGCTCGATGATTTCAATTTGCTCGATGAAGCCAATTTGCTCGATGATTTCAATTTGCTCGATGAAGCCAATTTGCTCGATGATTTCAATTTGCTCGATGACGCCAATTTGCTCGATAACGCAAATTTGCTCGATGACGTAATTTTTGTTTGATGACGCAAATTAGTGCGATGACTCCAATTTGCTGGATGACGCCAAATTTGTCGATGACGTCAATTTGCTCGATGACGCAAATTTGCTCGATGACGTTAACAGTTAGATACGGTCTCTATGTGTCTTACTGACAACATGACGCTCTAAGTCAGTAGTTCCTTTGTTTGCAACGGACAAGTAGCTACCACATATAATACCATTTGCCTCATTCTCAATGTGTCCTTCAAGCATGCAAGGAAACTTAGGTTTCATAGTGTTCGAAAATTTCCATTTTCTCTTTGTAGAAGCCATCTTTATAAACATAGACGACACAAATTACAAATTTGTTACTATAACCAGAAATAAAATTAACATATAGATTTTGGATGATAATAATAATAATAATAATAATAATAATACAGCACCAGTAATGCCAACGCTAGGTTTTTCAACGAAGCAGGACGTTTTTGCGCTGCCGTTTTAGTGCGACCGTTTAGGCGAAGGTTAATTTTGCGCAGAGCCGTTTTGGGGCAGGACATATGGCGCAATTAAAACATAACTTTGTATTCAACTTCACGTTCATAAACTTTTAATAAAGAGAATGAAAAATATATAAAATAAGAAACCTTTAACGAGTTACTGGTCCTATGCAGTATTTTAACTTTAGCTAATGAAAAATTATCAACTTACAACAACTTGATAATAGTTAATGAATCATGTCTAATCTTGTACCTTTAATAAGTCAGCCGTAAGTCCTTGTATATTAGTCCATAAAAACAGCTGTGCCAAAACGTCACGTACAGGTTTTTTCAACATAGATAAATGCTTTTTCGCCCTTGTCTAGGTTTTTAAGTTGTTTTTTTTATTTGTAAAGAGCCATCATCTAGTTTTTTTTTAAAAAGTAAACATGTGATGTAATAGTGATAACAACGATACATAAAATTTTCAATTTAAAATGTTAGAAAAGGCGGACAATTTAAAAAATGTTAATTTTGCCTTTCGGGCGGATGACATTGAACTAAGAAGGAGGACATATCCTCCTTTTGCTGGACGTCTGGCAACACTTCTTGGGGAAGATGCAGAATCATTATGGGCATATTCGCTAGAATCTGCTCGTTTTGGAGAAACAGTAATATTAACATAAACGTATATATCTTTTATATATATCAGGTTGAACCGGTCCGGTTTTAAAAAAAATATATATATTTTTTTTGTAAGGGTTAACAGACCTCCAAAAATCGTGTTAACATCCTACGATTATATTTAATTTTGATACATACAAATTAAACATTGACTATTAATCATCGTGGTTAAGTTCTCTGTTTTAAAAAATAATTTGTTTTAATATATATATATATATAGATAGATATATAGATATATTAATTCCTCAATTGATTGAAGGGCAACCATTAAGACCACCAAACTGAGTGGTGGCTACAACAAAGGTGATTTGGTGTCATCATCAAAAGACGCGGGGTAACAATTTCATAGGTTCTCTTGGGGGTTCTCAAGGATCATAATTAGATTGAATTTTCATTTCGTGAAAACTTACGCTAATCCGGCATCTGATAGTCGACCGACTGGCATTTGAGATGAACTGATTTTTTAAAAAAAATACCGGTAAGAGGAAAATTTATTTAAAGGTTCTGGTATTGATGTGACGTCACATTTGTTCCTCCTTCATCCCGTCACACATCGTCCAAAAGTGTGACCCCCCACTCCTTTTTAGGTGTGTGATGTCATCTAAGGACGACCCCTGTCTACGAATATTGATACATTTATATTTGTTGTTAGTGATTAGATTTCTTATCTCCACATAAGCTGAACCTATATAATTGCTGTATTTTCTTAAATAAAAGTATATTTTGCGTTGAAATGCTAAAGAGAAACTAAAAGCATGAATTTTACAGATTTGTAAAAATTGCAAGGAACTTTGTTTTAGTTTCGGTTATTTTTAGAAGAAAAAAATTTATACATTTGAAATAATATGAATTAAGGAACGTCCGTTTGACAAATTGAAATGTTATCTACTATTTCTTTTAATTATTTTGTGGAGATAGCAATTTTAAACATAAAATATATTTAAGCATTATCTCTCCCTCGCATGAGATCAGAGTGTTATAGGTTTATTTGAGATCTCGTGGTTACTTGTGAATAAAAAAAATATTGTTTCATTTATTTTTTTAAGAATATTTCTGAAAATTATCTGATGATTAATGGTTAACATACCTCCGAGCCATCGCTACTTAAGATACAGTCCTTATAGACGATAATGACGTACGGTCTGTTCGTGACGAGCTTGATGACGCAAACAACCAGCAGAAGCCCTAAGTAAATCTTGGAGGACATCCTTGGAGTAATTATAACCAGTCCTCTGGAGCGTTCAAATAAAAGTAATGAGTAACGTTCAGCCTCTAGAACATAGCCCCACACCTCTTAGGCCCCCGGTTTGAAATGCAGGATCAAGCGGGCGTATAAATTTTCTATTTGATCTTCGCCTACCTAATGAGCGTGACGACGTTTGGTTATAAGCTGATAATCGATAAGCACCCACCTGCAGTGGTTTTAAACCGGATTAGTTTTATTAAATATGCAATAGGTAACTGATGCTCGAATACGTTTTATAGAGTTTTAAAATAATATGAAAAAAAAAATCCCCTGTTTAGTTTACCTAAAGAGATCGACTAGGAATTTCAGTAAATAGAAAGAAAAAAACTTCTATAGAAATCGTGGGCAACCTGTTACAAAGTCTTAGAATAAATATTTCATACTTTTTACTAAGTTCACTAAGTACCAAGCATTATCCTTTAATAGCATAACCAGAGAAAATGTCAATTCCGCTGCATTTGAATTTTTGGCGTTGTTTAATCTGCTTCTCAAGAAACTTTAAAACTCGTAAAACATCTCAAATTGGAACACTATTTTATAGAGTAAAATCTTTGAAAGAAAGGAACTGAAGCTTAGTATTTTTTTATGAATATGATGGCATTTTTTTACAAATAGCATACTATCTAACATATTTTGAAATTAATAAAGAAATTGAAACTGATTTTTGCTTTTGTTGTATGTAGTCAAGATATTATAGAGCAACATTTTCTGGAGGAACATAGCATAAAAGTTTAACTTCCCGCGGCATTGGGAACAGACTAATACTGTACATTACTCACATTCATATTTTATCTTTTTTTCAAATGTGGCTAATTTCCTTTGACTGTACATAACTAGCTCGCTAGATATTAACATGTAAAAGAAACTTATAGCAATGATAACCTATAACTACTATAAAAATGTTTTGTTGATGTAAAGCTACAATTACACAACTCATTTTTAACTAAGATTGGTTTTTATGATAAATTTTTGTCAATGAATAAAATATTTCTCAATAGAATTGCCGAGATAATCGCCATGATAATTCCCGAGATAATTCCCGAGATAATTCCCGAGATAATTCCCGAGATAATTCCCGAGATAATTCCCGAGATAATTCCTGAGAAAGTTCACGAGAAATTGCCCGTGAAAAGTGCCAAAGTGAAAACCCGGGGGATAGACCCAGTTTTAAGAAGTTTACCTTTTTCTCCACTGCACTTTACTGTTCCGTTAACTGTTAACTAAGATTATAATGGGATGGCTTCACATCACTAAGAGCTGGAAAAATATGCTACATAACTGCAATGTTAACAATATTGATTTGTACATATTTAATGAAATGAAAAGTTTTTTTTTTTAATTAATATTTCCAATTTTTTCTCATTTAAAAGTGTATCTTTTTCATGAAATACATTTTTGGCCCAACACACATTCTTGGCTAAACATACATTTGTGGCCTAACATACATTTTTAGTCCAACACATATTTTTGGAACAACATACATATTCGACCTAACAAATATTTTTTGCCCAAAATACATTTTTCACCTCACCAACATTTTAAATTTTGGCACAACATACATTTTGAACTAACATAACACTATGACTATAAAGTATTGGACATTCGTTTTGGAAAGACACATATTAAAAGTGTATATCATTTATTTAAATCAAAAGGCGTATCCCGCATTGTAAGCTTGTCCTCACTCATTTATTTTAAAGGCAAGTTTATTTTATAATTTTTAATTAGAGAAAGTGTTTGATTTCCGAAAATGACATCATCGTTGATGGCATCTCTCAACAGTAAGCTAACAAGAATACTCAAGAACAGCACACAGCTGATAAGATTAGTCACGTAAATCACACAGCTAATAAGATTACTCACGTACATCACTCAGCTAATAAGATTAATCACGTACAGAACACAGCTAATAAGATTACCCAAGTACAAAACACAACTATCAAGATTGCCCCCTTACAACACACAGTTAACAAGATTACCCACAGACAACACACAATTAATAAGATTGAATATTTACTTTGAACTCTTTATGTAAGAAGGAAAGTCAAATTTATTTCCGCCAGGGCATGACGAAAGTTCAACTTTTTAAAAATGTTTTATGTTAATCACTTTTTCAGATAATAAACGCATTAATAAGCATGACTGGGGAGATTTCCTTGACTCAGCAAGAATATTTATGTATATCTTGAGGTACACCAGAGGTGACACTGGTGAAGCTTTTCCCATGAACTCATTTGACGTATATTCGCAAGCATCACTTTTCGATGTTTTCTCTTTAAAAACCTTTGCAAATATTATATTCAAGACGGACACTGAAATCGTTTAATTTGTTCATTTAGATGAGCTACAGTTATGGGCATAATAACTGTGGGGGAAAATTATCTATAGGGATGTTCATAATATGGCGGAAATCTATTAATAGAAATATTATATCTAAATTTATCTTAATTAAGGACAAAAAAAAAATTAATAAAAGATACGAGTCAATACGTGAATGTAGGTATATTGAGAATGATTGATCTTATCAGCTAAATTTTAATTCTTCGTTAATTTAAGACGGCTTATTGGACTTCCAAAATAAATAACAATTTCGTAATTTTATTAAACTAACAATTTTGAGAAAATAGTGATTAAACTGTATTTATGCCTCAAAACTTTGTTCCGCTAAAATGTAATCTAAAAAAAAACACTACGAAATGAGCTATGACGTTTTCTGGTTTTAGAAATGAAGAACCCTATTGTATAGAATACTCTGGACATGTCTCGACTTTTGTTCATGCTCATGAAATGATTTTCTTTACTCATAAACGACTATAAACATACGGACTTTGATCACACGATTTGGGATAAAATTGCTATTTGTAGAAATGTCTTTTGCGATTAACATACATCATTTCTATCGTATAGCAATGCCATTTAAACTTTTGTTATTTATTGTGTTTTTTTTAACATCTTAACTCTGCCAAAATTATTGTTTGAAAAATCGATGTTTAAAACATTAATAGAGATTGAATTCCATGATCAATAACATGTTTTGAAAAGTTTATTAAATCTTATATAAGAGTATTCCTTTTCATCTAGCCTGACCTTTTAGTTTGATCATATTGTTTTCAATAGTAACCTTACATTTCACGACAGCTTTAATTCCATGTGACTGTTCCACACAGTGTCATTCTGAAAATATTTTCCCATGTTATATATATTATAACTTTTTGAACTCTTGAGAATAATCACTGATTCAAATTCTTCCACGATGAAAACCAACTCACCGGACTTGATTGTAATATTCAGAATTAGCTGCAACAGGTGATTGAGATCGATATGTGTATAGGAAAGCTGTCACCTTTTCTTTGTATTAATATTTGCTTTTTCCAAGTGTAGATTAAACTTATTTAAAAATATTGTGATTTTTAAAAAATCTAGAAAAGTTGCGTAATGTGCTATTTAAAAAAAAAAAAAAAATCAAAATTGGTAGGTCTACATGATCGAGAAATCAAGATTGTTTTTGTGTTTTTGCTTTTTTCCTGAAGAAGAAAATTTAACGGAACATCCTTTCTTTAAGCTTGTCCCATGTTATTGACTTATACCATTGACTCTATCTGTGAAGGAGAACTGTAGACAGATTTAAACATTCAATATTTCATTAATAATTGCTATATTAAGTATTTTATTTTGTGGAAAGGTAATTTCTAAAATAATAATTGTGTGTTGAAAGCGGTTTTTAAGTCGAGTTATTTATAATAGTTACTTATAGCTAAACACCGGTTGAGAAGTAGGACTCAAAGACAAGCAATTTAATTAGGGCTGTGGATATTAACGATTAATGTTCGATTAATCGTTAAAAATGATAACTAAATTATTTTTTGTGATTAATCTACTTATAACTTACACGTTATTGGAAGTAAAACAGTTTTTTTTTAAAAGATTTTTTTTTAAAACGGCAGATAAATAATAAAAAATTTCCGGACGATTACTCGAATATTTTGGTATTAAACTATTGACTGACGGGAATTTTAAAAATGTTGATAAAGTTAATTAATCATGGTTCTACCACTTCGCCTACTTATCAAACCAAATGAAAAGCTTATAATCTTTTGGCAGTAATGGAGTCTGACTCAGAGACAGAAAATGACCACAGCTCTTCTGATAAATTACGAAGTTACAAATGGAGATAAAATTTCCTAAATCCTTTAACCCTATACAATGGTGTAAACTTGAAATACCGATTACAGATTATGCCATTCCTTTCCAGGAAAGTTTAGAGCAAACTTTGTTTTACCCATAGACCCCGTTTTATAGTCAAATCCTGCCCACGGACACCCAAGTGAAAACAAAAACTGCACATATGCATAGGCATAGTACAACAATTACAAACTATATTATTTTAATGGAGAAGTATTTATTGAAATTATAACTTACATAAACATTTTGTATAATTAATTACCTAGATGAACGTGATTGGAATTTATGAGTGTATGTGTGCCCGACTCAATGTTTGTGAGTAGCAACAAATCCCCGCGAGCACTAATTTCTAGTCGGTTTTGTGAGTGCGTGTGAGTGAGAGTGAGTGAATGATATGTTGTTCATATTGACTTTGAATTTTGGCTCCATCAAACGGTAAAACCTAATTGCAGCAGTCAACTTCATTACAATAACACATAGTACATAATTTGGGATCTGTCTTTTTTTAAAACTGGAATTTGTGGTATTCGTGTTTAAAAATTGTTTTAAGTTCCTCATATGTAGATAATTCAATAAGCTGCTCCGGTATTAGTTGCTATTCAACTATGTTCGGGATCTGAGTTTATCCACAAACAAATGGTTAACACCCAGTCTGGAATATCCAAGTAAAGAATGTCTTCAATTATTTAGTTTATATGGCATGAAGGGCCGCAAAGGGTTAAAAATAAGCAATGGAGTCTTATTCTCTGCTTTGCAATTTCGAAAGATTTTGAATCAGAGCATTTTCCTCTTTCCAAAACTGAAGTTTTGCAACAACCGCAGATATTTACTTTTTTAGTTTTTATTAATTGTAATTGGTTACCTTTATGTTCAAATAAGTTTTTTTCAAATTTAGCAAACAAATTAGTCTTAAAGGTATGTGTCGTGTTTTTAGTTAACTGTGCAAGAAATCATTGTCTTTGCTTCAAGGAATTTGAAAACTGAATAAAGAGGAGTATAAAATCGATTTTAATATGAACCTTATCTTAGATATACAGACGCTCATTCTATGCAGAAGATAATTGCGTCCACAGTGCATGAGAGATGATCTGTTGGCAAGTGATGCAGCGGTCACGGGCCACGGCTATAGGGGTTCCACGCATTACCCCAGCCGCCCAACTATTGTCTAGTTAGGTACCCATTCGGAGCTGGGTGACTCGGGGACTCCTCAGGCCCCGAGAACAAATCCTCACCTTCGTGTGGATTCGAACTCGTGACCATCAGTATGACAGTCGAGAGCGCTACCTCTCGACCACCACGTCCCACAACCTTGTTGTAACCAACGTACTTCTGTGTTAAGAAGTAAACGATTATAGTCTTCATCACTGTCCATATACAATGTTGAGCAAATAATCTTTAATTTAAGGTATTCATTTTTAATTTTTAACTCCCTAATAACACAAAGTTGATTAAGATTTTTGAGAATAAAGGATTCCGATAAATAACACATTTACTAAAAAATACATTCACTACAGTTGGTTTTAAGCTTGCAGTCAAGTCAAGGGTAGAGATTAAACTTCATATAATCTTGATAATTCAGTAAAAAACGTTTCACCTTTCGTATCTGTTTCCAAACTTTTAGCTATAATTCAAATATATAACAATATTGTGTTGCTTGTATTTTCCTCGACTCACTCATTTTCATATCTGTGGGGCCGTCCATAAAGTTCGTCACGCTCCAGAGGGAGGAAGGTGTGTAAGAAATTGTTACCGCTGGTGACAGTGGAAAATCACTTTAAATCATTACTAAATTGTTCACTGGGATTTGTGTAGTAAAGCCCTGTTTTTTAAAAAAAAATATGATAGTGTACAATTTAGATACACAATAACACGACACATCGAAAATTACCAAACTTCGCAACTCTTTCAGATTCACGTTTAAATGTGTTATATTTTTCTGACCAATTTAAAAGAGTTCTGCATTTCTTACGCATCAAAATTTAACTTTCAATAAAACTACTATTTTGATTGGTTTCAGCTGTGGAAATAACCTTAGCTGTACTTTCTTTTCTAGGTAAAACAACTTTGTATTCCGTAACTTGTAACATATGATCGCTATCAAATTAGTAGGAAAAGCATTCAGATATATTTTTATTATGTGCTGTTTATTTCAATTTACCATTACATATTGAACATTTTATATTATACCTTATGCGGACCCCCTGAAGTTGTTCAAGACCCCCAAACCAAATTAAATTTTCCACGAACATTGAACGATACCAAGGATCTCCGGGGAAACGGGGCTACCACTTAGGGAACCACTAGTTTAGTGCATACCCGCTAGGTACTTCAGTTAAATGTAAATTATTGTTTATCTCGGCTGTTATATTGTCAATTAGACCCGCTCATCAGTTGAACCAAATAATGTCAACACACTTGTCATTTTTCGAAGTTATTTAAAAGTTGACTTATAAGGAAGACATTAGAGTTTTATTTAGATTTTCGACAAAGTTTAATAAGTGTCAGTTATGACAGCATACATTTTAATTTTTTGTTTCTTTCGAAATTAATGATTAAGTAATGGTTAATTTCTAAAAATGTAATGAAAAGTAATTAAATTAATTGTGAACAGCACCAAATTTTGTATTTATCAGACGTCCAATTGAATTAATTTAAATTTTAAAAATAAAATTAGAATCCTGTTTTGATTTTTTAAAAATCATAATATTTCTGAACACGTATAATTTATCATAAATAGACAAATTTATTATTTGAACATCGTTATTTCATGCCTAAAGACTACAATAAAGTATATCGTAATCTTAAGATAATATTACAATCAAAGAATATTAATTAAAAATATAAACTCCATAATGCATATCCAATTTCTTGGTTGTAACATATTTCTCTATGGAGCTAAGGAGCTACAGGCTCTGCACTGTCTGCACTCTGAAATAAAATAAGAAAAACAAAGTTTATTTTTATGTAACAAGCACCTTAAACTCATTTATTAATACTGTAAGACTTGCTGTCTTTCAGAATCATACACTGTCTCTTAAATTGTTAGTAATAGTTCATAAGACTTTCAATAATATTCTTTTTTTTCGGGGAAACTCTACCAGCTCCAGGAAAAAAACTCTGAATTTGTTCCAAACCTAGATGAACATAATATATATGTTTACGTTTAAAATGAAATTTTTCTAATTATAAGATTAGAGAACAAATCGTACCCCATATTTTCCCTTTATCACGTATTCCAATTGTATAAAATAGCTAGAGTAAATATGCGTAAACAGCAAAATTAAGTAAAGCAAGGTAATTATTAGGAAGAAAAGTTTAAATGTTTTCATAATTATCATGAAATAGATAATCATATTTATTTACGTATAGATCTAACCCTTTCTGCTACCCACAAGTTCGCCTTTTCCGCATACAATTTAACAACACACTTTTTTTTTTAATTTTGGGTTAGGGACAAATGAGGGCATGTATGAGAAAAATGAAATATCGTTAGTGATGACTTCTACCTAATAATAATATATAGCAGCAGAAAAGCTGGCTTGACAGATGAAAAGAATGGACAAGGATGGGATTGAGTAAATTATTCACCGCCGCTCAAGATAGACAACTGTGGAGATCGTTATCTGAAGATGTATCCAAGCTCCGCCCAACGACCACAACGGTCACGGGACTGATTTGCTGATGATTTTTATCTGTTGATGTGTTCATGCGCACCCCCCTCCCAACTACCGCACTGGTCACGGGACTGATTTGATGATGATTTTTATCTGTTGTGTCCATGCGCTTCCCCCCCCCCCCAACTACCGCATCGGTCGTGGGACTGATTTAATGATGATTTTTATCTGTTGATGTATTCATGCGCTCCCCCCCCCCCAACTACCGCATCGGTCATGGGACTGATTTGTTGATGATTTTTTTCGCTTATTTAACTTAACTTTCGTCTTATATTTTTATATAAGCAAATGTTAAGGTATTCAACAATAGCAACACGTGATGGAATCGGAATACAGCAATAGGGTAGGGTATTTGAATACAGCAATAGGGTAGGGTATTTGAATACAGCAATAGGGTAGGGTATTTGAATACAGCAATACGTTAGTTCATTTAAATAAAGATAAACGTATGGTATTTTTAAAAAGCTACATGTTAGTTTAGGGTAAATGTTTGGGTATTTGCAAGGTGTCTTCTTAAAGAAGATACAAACTCAAATAATACAGTACATAAGAAGATATTAGACCCCCAGATACCCTCACCCAAACACACCAACACAATAGCAGACACGCAAACAATTGTTTTCATTCGATATTATTTTACTTCTTAAGACATTGTTTTCATCAAACATTTCCAGAGGCGTACCGAGGAAGTGACAGGTGTACCTATATCCCGGTGCCACTATAATGGGACTTAAAACGTGACATTACATACGTGATCTATGTGAGATATTAATTAAAATTCAGGAGGGGGGTTGGGTAATATTCTATATTGTTTTTCAGGCGCTAAATATTCGTACTCTGCCTATGAACAGATTAGTCTATTTTAATTGCCACCTCTATTGATAATTATATATTCTTTGTGTATTTTGGTTTTTCGTCTTTCTTTTTTATATATCTATACGTGTTAATTTTTAAAAAATTGCTTACATTGATTATTCTTTAAAAATATTTCCAGTTTTTTATTTTAAAAAAATCATTATCAAGGGAAACAACTTCAATAACTCCATCATTAGTGGAGACAGACGAGTCTTGTAGCATAATTTTAAGGTCAAAATTCTGATCACAATTTAAGTGAGATTACATATAGATCTAGATCTCTGAATGTATTTTTAATTTAGCGAAATGTAGTTTTTTTGATAGACTAATACAATAAAATCTTATTTATATGGAATTCGTGCTTTATTCGATTAGATTGTAGTCGCTATAATGCACAATCTAAAGGACGTCTATATTTCTGATAAACACGTAGCAAAAAACTATACTATCATGCTTCAGTTGTTTTTGTGTGGGTTTTTAATTTTAAAGAAGCGCTTTATTTTCGTGAAATAATATTATTTCTTCTTCTTTTATAACTAATTTTTCAAAAGTTGAAGTAACATTTTTAGGATTGCGGAAAATAACGATCAATTTCTCGATTAAATGGTTAGATGTTTATCGAATAAAATAGTGATTAAAATTAAAGAAAATATTTTCAAGAACTTTTTTCAATTTATTAATAAATATAAATAAATAATATTATTACGTGAGTAAAATCTTCACCATTTAAAAAAAAAAAATTTTAACGTGTAAACTTGAAAATAATCATTTTTAAAAGGAGAAGGATACAAAAACTAAATACTGTTTTTTAGGGCTGTTATCGATTAAATTAAATTTAATCAAAATTTTCGCTTAACTATTCGGTAATTTTTCAAAAGTTAACGTTTAAATTTAAATTAACCGATAACAGCCCTTAAATTTATTGATCAATAATACACGCTCGTAAAAAATAGTGAAAATAAGTCTTTTCTTTTAAGTTACAGCAAATATGCGAATATAAATGGTAAATTACCTCAAAAGAAAAAGGACAGATTGGACAACACAGTCCATCCACTGGTTGGGGCAGTGACCCGTCAGCACACACTGGCTCACATTCTATCCTCTTACAGGCAAATCCACCACTTTCGTCACAGAAACACTGGGTGCATGAGGCTTCATCATATAATTGACCATTCTATAGAATGAACAAAGTTGTGTTTATCACAGACATTACAGTAGTATAGAAACCACACATGATATCTTCAGCATATGTTAGAAAATATTACTGACGCAACACAACAAAAGCTTATCATCATAGCCTGGTATACTATAGAAACAGCATAGGTATGTATATCGTTGATTTGTCAATACTCTAAAAACAGCAAACGTGCGTATATCAGAGTGAGGCCAGTACTCTAGAAACAGCAAGGGTGTGTATATCATTGATTGGTCAATACTCTAGAAACAGCATAGGTATATATCTCATTGATTAGTCAATACTCTAGAAGAAACAGCATAGGTGTGTATATCAGTGATTGGTCAATACTCTAGAAACAGCAAAGATGTGTATATAATTGTAAGGCCAATACTATAGAAACAATACAAGGTATGCTATCATAGACAGTCAAATACTGTAGACGAAAAGACATTTTATATGTTTATCTTAGACTCGTCCACAATATAAAAGTAAGACTAGACACAAATGAAACAGATGGACAATATACTCAATAATTGACACCTGGCAATGTATCTTAACTACTTACCATTCATTAAAAATAAAGACACACACGTTTAATATATATATATATATATATATATATATATATTTTCTAGGTCTTAGAATAACTCCCATGCTTATTGAACATGTCGAACACTGTCGTTTGAATCTAAGAAACTTAAATAATAAAATTATAAAAACATGCGTAAATAAAACTGCTTATACGATCACAAAACCTTGCTGTCCATGTGCTTTTTTCAAAATGTAGTAACTTTAATTTTAAAAAATTATATTGAGAAATGTAATCGTATTTGGACCACTTTTCAAATTAACACATTTTCTACTTGTACAACAAGCCCTATTGTAATGACACTGTTTCATACTATTCTTGTAAATGATAACATCACTGTGCCCTGTTTAAAAAGTGTTTGGATTATAAAATAACCTTTAAAGACGGTATGTTATTTGTTCACCTGGCTTAGTCAAACTTACTGGGACTAGAACTCCGTTAATATAACAATCTTGTTGGGCCTTTAGAGCAACTTACTGGGACTAGAACTCCGTTAATATAACAATCTCGTTGGGCCTTTAAAACAACTTTCTGGGACTAGAACTCCGTTAATATAACAATCACGTTGGGCCTTTACAACAACTTACTGGGACTAGAACTCCGTTAATATAACAATCTTGTTGGGCCTTTAGAACAATCACCAGCGTCAGCAGACAGAACACTAGAAACATTTTCATGGCCATCTCTTTCTTGATCTATCTGTATTAAAATAAAAAAACATGCATGGAATTCTTTTAAAAAAACTCATCCGATAAAAGGTGTTCACAATAGCAAAAAAAAAACCGCTGTAAGAAAAGAAGATGAAGTATTAATATCATAATTTTACTTGCTAAAATGTTTCACAGCTCAATGAACAAACCTGTCAGTCTTGATAGTGGAAACATCTCAGATCAAATGTTCCCATATTTATACCTTCTAGACATCGCCAGGTCATCAGATGACCTTTTGACCTATTAATCCAGGGATTAAGCGTTCATTAGCTCCTCTGTCCAGCGGTTTATTGTATATTTACTTCCAAACATAATCCTGATCAAATTTTATGAAAGCACGTAACTAAACCTATGTTGATCTTTTGCATAGGGTACACCTAATCATAAGCAAATTATATTTACATTAATCATGTTTAATTGGGTATTTTTTTAAATCAGAGGCGTCACTACGGTTGTTATCACCCGAGTCGGTCTCTCATGGTGTCACCCTATTATTATATAACTCCCTTGAGCCTTCCAATGCCAAATAACGGGAATTTATAGTATTTTTACATTTTTCTGTCATTCCCTGTGATGGTGTCACCCGGGGCCTCCCTCCCCCACCGCAAACCCTTGCGACGCCACTGTTTTAAATGTACTTTTGCTTCTCTTAAAATGATATGTGATTCTTTTTTTGTAACAAATATTTTCAAATTGTGTTGTTTTTTTTCTTTACTCCCAAACATAAAATATGTTGATGTCGTGTTCAATATTTTATGTTGATTTAGTGTAGCCCTACTTTTTTTTATTTAACAAATGTTACTACAAAGTGAAGCTTTTAAAAAAAAACTTAATGAATTTTCAGGACTACACTTTTGAAATTATTACCTCATTAATCACTTAACATGAAAAGCTCCGATTTGGGGAGTGGCCGAAATTCTTCGCTAATTTTCGACAATTAAATCCATTTAAAATGTTTGCCATAACAACTCAGAATGAGGTTCCCCTCCAATTAAGCCGTCACCCACATTTTTAAAGGCCGTTATCATAACGCCAGATTTCATTATTATCATAGATTTATAAAAGTGCTGCATAAGCTGCCCTTTAAAGCAATCTGAGTGTTTAAACGTAAATAAAAAGTATGAATGGAGACGAAACTAAATTGCAGATAGTCTCTAATAAACATTTTCTATTAAAGTCTTTTTTTGAGGATCTCTTCACCCTCGCGTTTAACTATAGTTTACAATTTTAATCTATGTTTCACATATCTCTCTTTTCTCTTACTTAATTTATCTTCACGTTTTTAGCGCATTTTCGAGATGTCGAATGCGCTATTGCACCCGTTTTGTCCGTCCGTCATTACCTTCGATCACAGCAACCATAAGTCCTAGACCCATGATGTATATATGTTTTTGTATGTCCTGACCTGCCATTTGTGCATCAACACTCAGTTACTCGATCCGTTAAAAAAAACCGTTAAAACTACCAAAAAACATTGCGAATCGAGAGGTAACACTGGCGCAGAGAACGGCCGCCATTGCCGGAAGTCGAATACATAATTTTTCAAGCATTAAAGAGTGGTACGAAATCGTGCAAAAGAATTAGTTTTTTGTTCGTTTTTTTTTTTTGGTTTTTTTTGACGTCAGTAGAATATGTGTAAAAGTTTAGAGAGTTTTACGTCATCATTTGTGGTGACTTGTAGTTAGATTAAAGAGAAAATTTAAAAAATGTACATGTAAAGAAATGACTTTTAAATTTAAAAAAATGTCAAGTATATTCATTACACAAGAAAATTCATAAAAATATGTCTAAAATCTAAACACAATTACTGATAACTACATAATGCTGATATCTAACATAAGTACTGATACATAATACGAAAATGCGCTAACACGTCCTGAGTTCCAAAAGGGACCAGGCTTAACATGATTTTTTTTTATTAGTACATCCAATCTCTCGTTTCGCTTCCCCTCTCATATGTCTTATTCTGTCTCGTTTCTCTTTCGTTCTCTCACTCATATCTAACTATCTATCTATCTATCTATCTATCTATCTATCTATCTATCTATCTATCTATCTATCTATCTATCTATCTATATCTATCTATCTATATCTATCTATCTATCTAT
>MUZC01004744.1:50716-112432 GCA_002072015.1 Radix auricularia | reverse complement strand
TATATATATCAATTGGTCGATTATGGCGTTTAAGAAAAGAAGATGAAGTATTAATATCATAATTATATCAATCTATCTATCTACCTATATCAATCTCTTTCTCTCTCAAATTTTTATTTTTGTTTCGCGTTACTCTTTTTCTCTCTTATTTCCCTTTCTTTCTTGTTTGTCTTTCTCTCTCTTTCTCGTTTTTTTTTCTTTTCTTTTTACCCTCATCCACTCCTTCATTTCTCTCCCCTCTCTTTGTCTTTTTCTCTCTCTTTTCTCTTTTATTTAACAATCTATTACGCTCTTGTTTCTCTTTCTCTACTTTTTTTTTTATCTTTTCCCCTCTTTCTCTCTCTCTCTCTCCCCTCTCACTCTCTCTCCCCTCTCTCTCTATGTCTCTCTCTCTCTCTCTCTCTCTCCAGTCCGTCAAATAACCAAACGTAATTCTAAGTCCACCTACCTTCCAATGAACTCAACATGACCCTATAGGGATTTTCCTATAATATACCAATACGTCCCTCACCTTCCGACCTTATCGAGTAGTCCGCGTCAAGAGACATTTAATCCACAATACATTTCTTGAATAATCTCAGTGGTTTAAAACGGGTCCAATATTTAAATGTACTCTTTACCCCACTCTGCACTCTTGTTGTGGATAACTTTGATAGTAAGGAAAGTTTGCCAAGGTCATTGACCTTCTACTTTGCGGGTTCTTTTATTTTTTTTTATTTTTATTATTTTTTTTTTTATTTTTTTTAATGAATGTGCTAATAAAAAGTTTTTAAGAAATCATAACATATAATTTGTGTTTTCGTTAGGGCTGGTAACGATTTATTTAATATTTAACTTTTGAACAATTAATGATTATCATGAATAATCGTTAAATTCGATGAAGCATAATGTCTAAAGGGAAGTAACAAAAACAGGTAATTTACATTTTTTATTGAGCCATTTACCTTGACTCAAAGACATAGAAAATACATCCAAATGTTATACTATTATCCTCGGCGATACAGAATCTGCGATCTGGGTTATTATATTGCTTATTAATTATTTTCCTTAATAAATTGAAAAAAATAGTATAAATTTAAATTTTATCGAATTTTTATCGACTAATACTATTTTAATCGATACAAAATCGATAAAATTTTAATGATTAATCGAAAAATTAATCTGTACTTTCTTCAGCCCAAGTTTTGATTAATTTATCATATAAAATCTCATTTATTTAATTAAGAAGTGGGAAATGTGTGTTTGATTATGAGAGTTAATTTTAGCCCTTTTATTTTACCTCAGAATTTGTTTTACGTTATGTATTTATTTTATTTTTTAGCGTCTAAATTGATATATAAAAAGGTAGAAGCTAAATTTATTACAGATGTAAATTAATACTAGAATACGTGCATGTAAACTTTACGGAATTGGGCGGGTGGGGTATTTTCAAACTTCAGTAGAATTTGTGACCAGAATTTTAATTTCAAACACTATTATTATTTGATTTGAAAAGAAAAGAATGGAAAAATTCATTCACTCTCGAGACATCATACCTGACTATAATGAGTAAAACAAACATCATTGAGTGATAAAACTTGCTTAAAAATAGAATTTAAAAAATGATATATTTATACTTAAAGTTTCTATTTAGTAATTACTATGTTAAATTGAGAAAACAATGTTAAACTTGTTGTTAATCTCTAGTTATTTAGATTGACCATGTCTGTAATAAAGAATTTTTAAAACGTGATTATCTCAAAATACGTATATTGAGACATATGTACTTTTGGCACTAAGCTCTTCTAATTAATTCCGGGGAATGATGCTGTGAATGCTGGGTAACTGCGATTAAATCCATATACTCGACAGCAGTCGCTAAATTACACATATAGTATATAAAAAAATAAACTAGGGTTTTGATTTATCTGAAGATTAAAAATATATTATATATAAAGCATTGCAAATATTTTTTTGAGTATAAATTTAAATCAATGAAGTATTCATAAAGATGTTTATATAAGTCTTTTTTTTTTTTTTTTTTTTTTTTTTTTTTGCATAGGATATAAGTATATACACCGAATGTATGGTTATCAATGAAAAGTTTGTTTCTTAACTGACCCTTTATGTTGCTTTAATGATGCAAGTATAAGAAGCAAGATCATAACAACTCAGTTCATATATCTTCATTCAGAATTGTGCTTCTGTAAAGAAAGTAGACATGAAACATTTTCTCATTTTATTCACACTCAAGGTATCGATAGTTTAAAAAAAAAATAATAGTATTTTTAAAATTTAAGGAATAAAACTTATTAAACTTTCTTTTTTTAATGTTTTATATTAATTTATATTTACTTTTATTTTATTTTTTAAATTTTTTGGCGTCTGATTTTTTGCTTGCTTACCATTTCCCCGCTTGCTAGCGATCTAAAATTTTGCTAAAAGACTCGTGCCCACATTGAAAATGATCTATTAAAATTGCAGTTCGTTCACCTGTACTGTAATAAAATTAACGATTTATTACATTATCTCTAGGCATCCTGTTAAATTTTGTGCAAGAGTGTCACGGTGCGTAATATGTGGAACAACATTTTTAATACATTCCTGTCGCGCAGTGCGGTGAGTATTATATTTTGTCATTTATGTAGTTAATATGATATGAAGGTTTCTTTTTATTGATATATGTATTGTTATTTCCATGTAAAGCGCTGTGAGCCTGGCTCCTTGCTGGGATACAGCGCTATATAAATTGTCATTTTATTATTATTATACTAGATTGTGCCAGGCGCCGTGGCGCCTGCGGCGCCCCCGTTTTTTTGGGCGCCTACGGCGCCAACCTTTCTTTTAAAGACTAACTAACTTGTCCTTTTTTGATAAATACGAATTATTAACCTTTATGAAATGTACGCAAAGTATTTATTTAATAATAATAGATTGTGCCGGGTGCCGTGGCGCCTGCGGCACCCCCTTTTTTTTGGCGCCTATGGCGCCAACCTTTTTTTTAAAGACCAACTAACTTGTCCTTTTTTGATAAATACGAATTATTAATCTTTATGAAATGTACGCAAAGTATTTATTTAATAATAATAATAGGGGTTGTATTTTGCGTACCGATGCACACCAAACAATGACGTCATCATATTAAATATTTTTACAGCGCTCATCAAAACACGATTTTTCAACTAAACTAACTGCAGTAGACTGTCGTACATCGCTCCTCAGCGTTTCAACTAAACTAACTGCTGTAGACTGTCGTACATCGCTTGAGCGTTACGTTACAAACAAACATACAGAACCACACCACTGGGTTGTTTATATATTTAATTGGCGATACTTTTATAAAATATATTCCCCATCTGTAAATGTAAATGCTAGTAATTGCTAGTCTGTCTCGCGGCGCGAACTATTTTAAACATCACTTTATAACCCTTTTCCACTGATCAAATCCGCTGAAATTTAGCAAGCTAAATATAGTTTTTTATAATATAAATCCTCTATATATTTACACAAAATACATTTTTTGACTTTTGATTGTCGTGCGATGCGTATTATAATGAACTTTCTTTTAATTATGTCTGGTATATAAAGAATGTATGGTTTTTAAAAAAATTAGCTTTTTTTACGTTTTTTATTTCATTACCCTGGTTCTCTAGAAACGCGAAAACCTTACAGAATACCTCAAACAAGAAGACTTCAATATAAGATTAAAGCTCTGACACTTGGTTATATATGAAGTTTATGCCTTCATTTAAAAAATAACTAACACAAGGGCCAAGATATTTTCAATTAAGCTGAAAACAGATTTTTGCTCGTGCATCATGCCGTTTTGATGTTATGGAGTTATATTTAGAGAATTGAGAAATAAAATGTTCCTGGAGGAACATTACAGGATATAATAACTTTTGTCGGCATTGGGATTGGACTAACATTCTACATTACTAACATTAATAATATACCTAATTGTTTTTTTTTCCAGTAAACAAAGTCTTAAGAAGTTTAGTTTTTCTCTTGCGCTCTTTAAAGTTCCCGTTACCTAAGATTATAGCGATTTTTCTACACATCACTTAGCACTTTAAAAATATTTCACATATTTCTTTTAACATACACATTAAAAGTAATGAAAAACTTTTAATTTGTTGACTTTTCATGTATAATACACTCGTGTACACTTGAAAATGTGTGTTTAATTTATTTGAAGTATAAAGGCTTTGTAAGGAAATTCCCCTTTTCAGATGATGATGTCCTATCCTGGCAAGTGACGCAGCGTTAACAGGATTCTTTAGTAAGGTTATACGAGAGGATTGAGTGGTTAACCCAATGCCAAGCCAAAGTCCCGTCCCCAAGTCAAGTAAACATTTGGAGCTGGGTTGATTTAGATTTAGAGACTCCCTTAGTCACAAGAACCAGTCAATTCCTTCATCGATACTTGAACCCTTAACTCTCTGTACGACCACCGAAAACGCTCCTGTTCAACCACTGCATTTTCATGTATTGTAGACTGGTTGAATTTATTTTGAAAGTATTATTGTATAGTCGTATTGGAGAAGTATTGGTTATTTATTCAAATAAACTCTTGATGTATGCCATCAATCAGAGGTGAGTTCACCAGACCACACCTACAGCACACATTGAGTACGTTTTAATCTCAACATTGAACTCCTTTTGTTTCAACTTATTTAAAAGTTTTTTCTGAATCAGTTTTTAACTAATAAAAACATTGCGAAACACGACTTGGAATATTTCCTTGAAGGCTCAATGATATTTATGTATTTTATGTAATATACTAGAGGTTGCATTGTGCAGCTTTTAACTGACAATACATATAGGATAGTTTATATTAGTATCATCGCAAATTGTATTTACACAATATATACTGAAATCTTTTATTTTAATTAGAACTCTGGCTTTTCTGTCATTTAATGTGGAAAAAACAAAATGCTTCCTTTTTAATGATTATTCTAGATATTTACCCATATTTTTTTTCCTGGCGCTCGACATAGTTTTCATATAACCGACGAGTACAATCAAGAATATGATATTACACGTGGGGGTGTCATTGGGGTATGGGGACATGTAATTAGCATTTGGCCAACATCATTTTCTAGCGTATAACTTATAATGTAATTTAAGAATATTTTTTTTTCCAAATATTATATTTGTTGAATCGTTACTAAGAAAAGGGATTGTTTTAAAAATAATCAAATGGTAGAATGAAAGTATAGCACAAGTTTTAAATATTGAAGTTTTCTGGTTAGTAATCTTCTTTCTCTAACGGTTACTTTTTTTTAGCAACTCTAGATTATTGACATAGTTGAGATATGTCTTTGACGGACAACTGTAAGAAGATTTTAACATTAATCTTGCCAATATTAAGAGGTAAAATTTTTATTAACAATTTTAAGTACATAAATACATTTGTGGAAAGATAGTTTAAAAAGACTCTGTCTTGAAAGTGGTATTCACGTCGAGTTATTTCATTAAAAACATAGATCTACAATCAAACACAAATTGAGAAGCAGAGCTCAAGGACAATTTAATATAGATCATAAGTCACACTGAATTCATTCATATATTAATAGAACGTAGTTTTGGTAACTCTTACTCATAATATTACCATCTCGTGTCATAAAAAACACATTTCTAAAACATCTTTATTCCCTATGTAGATATTAAATTACAGTAAATCGTAAA
Source organism: Radix auricularia (assembly GCA_002072015.1). Lineage (NCBI taxonomy): Eukaryota > Metazoa > Mollusca > Gastropoda > Lymnaeidae > Radix > Radix auricularia. Next base: position 106,762 of record MUZC01004744.1, on the reverse strand, counting down.
TGTTAGATAATATTACAAATAATTTTAGTATTAAGAAATATATAAGCATAAGGCGTTTCTAATGTTTTTGTTGTAATGTAAGTTCTCTATAAAGGAAACGTCCTTCCATTCTGAAAATAATAAAAAAAAGAAAGTTAATTTATTGTGCCATTGAGCGATTTTATTTAGAATGTAAGACTAGTTGTCTTAGGAAATGTTTACTTTAATTTGTTATCAGTAGCTCATAAGACTTTCAATCATATAAATATATTTAGCTCACCCTTTTAGTTCAAATAAACCATCTCAATTAGTTACAAGCCTAGATGAACTAAAGTGTTTGCATTTTAAAACGAAGTTTTAAAAAGTTAAAGAATCATTTATTCTGATAGAATTGAACAGTTAAAGTAAACCCGAGTAAACCCCAATATAATGTAAAGCTAAGTAATCAACATGCAGAGAAAATTAAATGTTGTTATAATATCATAAAATACAGAATTAATTTTCTTGAAATAAAACATGTAACGGCTAAAGGGGTGTTTGTCTAAGCTCAGGGGTTGGCAAACTTTTTAGGGCGAGGGCCCCATTAGTAAGTATAGAATTATCAAGGGCCGCATCTAATCAAAATTTAGCTCTGATTCAAATACAAACATCCAACTTTAACATAAATTTACAGATTTTTTTAATATCGTAGCAGGCTGCACGCGACCCGCGGGCCGAAGTTTGCCCACCCCTGGACTCTAAAGCATACAATTACTCAGTTCAATAAGTTATATTGTTTTTTAGTATTTTAAGTGTGGTATGTACAAGGAAGGGTTTATTGTCAACGGCGTGTTTTTTATGTTTTAAAAAAACATATAGCAATACGATAGGGTTTTAATTTTATCAATTCCTTAGGGTATTTGAATATAGCAACACAGTAGGGTATTTTATATGTAAATAGAGCAAATTTGTAAAGGTATTTAAATATAATAATATGATAGGGTATTTATACAAATTAATTTTGCAATATCTTATCTTATCTTATCTTAGATATACAGACGCTCCTTCTATTCAGAAGATAATTGCGTCCACAGACCATGAGAGATGATCTGTTGGCAAGTGATGCAGCGGTAACAGGCCACGGCTATAGGGGTTCCACGCATTACCCCAGCCGCATAACTATTGTCTAGTTAGGTACCCATTCGGAGCTGGGTGACTCGGGGACTCCTCAGGCCCCGAGAACAAATCCTCACCTTCGTGTGAATTCGAACTCGTGACCATCGGTATGACAGTCGAGAGCGTTACCTCTCGACCACCACGTGCAATAATACGCACTCGTCAACACTAATAAGTGTGGTAAAAAGATAAACGTTACTTTTATTGATTATTGTCAAGCGATGTAAACATGAATGTTCTATTACCCTAAAATTTTCAGGACAAAATGAACAACACTGTTCATCCAGCTTTGGGGACAAATACCCGTCACGGCACCCTTCTTCACACTCTATGCTTACACAGTCAAGGCCACCCCTTTCGTCACAGGAACATTGGGTGCAAGAATCTTGGTCAATAATTACTTGAGACTATAGAAACAACAAAGTTATGTATATCTTAGACTTGTCAGTACTATAGAAACAACAAAGTTATGTTTATAATAGACTTGTCAGTACTATAGAAACAACAAAGTTATGTATATCTAAGCCTTGACATGTCTATAGAAAGAATAAAGTTGTGTAGATCTTAGACTTGTCAGTAGTACAGAAACTATAAATGTATGTATATAATACGCGTGTCAGTACTAGAGAAATAACAATGGTATTTATATCATAGACATTTCAGTGCTGTAAAAAAAAAAGAAAAAAAAACAGCATGTACTTAGTTCGCATTAAAATATAACTTACCGATAACTACAGTTAACTACATGCCGATAAATTCAATAACACGTATATAAGTGTAATGTATATTTATTTTCTAGGACATACAATTATTTTCATACTAATTAAACATGTTGACGACTGTCGTTTCAATGTAATAAACTTTTTTAAAAAATTTATCAAAATGTAATCTACGTCAATAAAAATTATATCAAAATTATAAAACTATAATGTCCTTTACTCAAAATATCGTCGATTAAAATATATTTTGAGTATTAAAGTTAAATTAAAATGTAATATTCCTTAATATTTTTACACAAACATTGATATTTATTTTTTGAGCTTGACATGACTTCAAATTACCAATAGTTCTCAAGAGCCCGAATGCAATATTACTGGTTCATCGTTTTCTTGACGATATATAATCCACCTGCTAATCTTAAATAGCGTATTGCTTTGTCAGTAATCTTGATAAAATGTGGTATTTTATTAGGTCAGGTGGCTATGTAAAACATACAGGCTCACAATCTTGTTGGGCCGTTAGAACAACTAACGTCAACAGAATGACAATGGAAGCATTTTCATCGACATGTCTGTCTTAATCCCTGAGAGGTCAAGTAAAAAAAAACCTGCATAGAATTCATCGAAAAAAAAAAACTTTTCCAATTGACGTTAACAAAGGATCAAAGTGAATTATTAAATATATAAGCGAATAGGACAAAAAGATATAGTTTTCATTAGCCTAATTTTATTTGCTTAAGTACCTCACAGCTCTAAGTACAACCTTGTAATTTTTCTTATTTAAAAAACTTAATAAAACGTTTCCATATTTATACGTTTTCAACATCGTAAGGTCATCAGATGACCTTTTGACCTACTGATCAAGGATTAAATTTTCTTTAAATCATCCGTCTAGATATGTTTATATAATCAGCCACAGTTAATCCTGATCAAAAATAATTTAGCCAATGTTGAAATTTAACATTGTATGCAGTAATTCGGCATCCTTCCGTCTCACAACACGATGGTTCATCTCTTGTGATTATAAAGTAAATATATATTAATGTCAAAAATTTGTATGATTTACATTTCCTTGTTTTGTGCTTCAATTAAACTGCTTCTGTTTTTAAAAATGTGCGTTATTTATTCCCAAATATAAAATTTGTAGTTATCCTTTAAATGTATTCAATGTTTGAGAATGTTGTCATTTTTTAACGTTTTTTTTTACAGATTCAATAATGAAATCGATCATTATGAGGAAAATGTTAACATATTGGAATACAATTTTAATGTTAATACCACTTTAACTTTACATGAAAGGTTTTAACCTGGCCTGAGACTGACATTCTGCGCCTCTTTTTTAAAAATGTAATCTATTATACACAGTTCTACCACAGGACGTTTTGATCTCATGGCGCTTCGATCCTGGGTGATTAAACCTCCCCCCCCCCTTTTTTTTTTGTATTTAAAAGTGAATTTTGTCCCATTTTGTCGACATTTAATCCGGCATCCTTCCGTCTCGCGAGACGATGGTGCATCACCGTTGGGTTGCATTTTCTCGAGTGGCTGTGCAGTCCTATCCTTGAGTGACAGTCTTTGCCACAGTTTGTACACACGAGTTCTGTGCTTCCAAATGTTTTGGCCTTTCTCCTAGCTCTTCTGTCTGCAGCCTCCTCCATTCTTCGCTCCTCGGGTACCATGACGCCCTCTTTGACAACTGTGCACCACGTAGATAGGTCTTCTGCCTTACACTCCAAATCACTTGAATGTATTTTGGCTGCTTTCATGTCCCTTTGACAGACATCTTTAAATCGTAAGCGTGGGCGACCTGTTTTCCTCTTTCATAAATCAAGTTCACCATATAGGAGGTCCTTCGGGATGCGGCCGGGGCTCATTCTTTTGACATATCCAAGCCACCTCAAGCGTCTTTCACTAAGAATTGAGAACATGCTTTGGGTATTGGTACGCATTAGGACCTCACTATTAGGCACTTTGTCTTGACATTTAATACCAAGAATGCGACGCAGGCATCTCAAATGGAAGCTGTTAAGCTTACGCTCTTGTGATGTATAAGTGGTCCATGTCTCGCTCCCAAATAGTAATGTACTGATGACACAGGCTCGATAGACGCACAGTTTGGTTTTCTCCGTTAGCTTGGTGTTTAACCAGACCCGCTTATTTAGTTTAGCCATTGTTGCGGCTGCCTTGCCAATTCTGCTGTTTATTTCTTCTTCAATGGACAGTGTATTGGAGACCTTGGATCCCAAGTAGGTGAAGCTGTCCACAACCTCCAAGTTTTCATTATCGATATTTATGGTAGGAGGAGGTCGAGTGTCTTGGGCCATGATGTTTGTCTTTTTCAAGCTGATTTGCAGACCAAATTCTTTGCAGGCATTGGAGAAGCTTGACACGAGTTGTTGCAAACCAGATTCTGTATGTGCTGTTAGTGCCGCATCATCCGCAAATAGTAGCTCTCGAATTAGGGCATCCGTCGTTTTGGTCTTGGCTCGGAGGCGAGCAGTGTTGAAAAGTCTTCCATCAGCTCTGGTATGTAACCAGATTCCCTCACTGCTATCCTTGAATGCGTATCGAAGAAGTACAGAGAAGCAGAAGATGCCACTATACATTGCATTTGTCCACAATAAATAATCTCACAAACACTTAGCTTAATTTACTGTCCTTCTGAGAAGGTTCTACAATGATTGAATGAGAAGCAAGATTTTAGTCAAAAGTTTCATTCAAATTAAGTCAGCCACATGATTATGCTCATAAAGTTGGTTTGGTGTTGAATATTAGCTCACTTTTATTAACACACCGGATATGTGGATGTTTATANATATATAATAATATATATATATATATATATATATACATACATATATAATTTAATTAACACAAATTATACTACAACAGAATTTAATAATATATATAGTGTAGATTAACAAATTAAATGTAAACTACATTTTCTTTCAGGCACAAATTTTTATTAAGTTCATTTCAACAATTTACCCATATGAATGTATTTTCTTAATTTAAAGTCATTATAACAGCGACACATTTCCATATTAATTTATAAAGTGAAGCAATACATTAATAAGAACTTTCGCATGCTGTAATCCCTTTGTCAGTTTTTCTCATCCTGAAAGAAAATAAGACATCGTGATATCGTAAAACGTTTGTCATGTGTTAAACACGCTACAAAATTAAGCTGAAATAAAAGAGACTATTAGTAGACAAAAATCATAAAAATAATTTGTACTGATCTTTTTTTATGAAAATCATCATGAAAATAGGAAGATAATATATTTAAAACATTATGCCTTGTGTTCCGTAATGACATCAAAACATCTACATATTAGTATTGAATTTAAAAATATTTCACGTTATTCTTTGTTTTCTCTGATTTGATCAACAATTTTACATCTGTTATGTTTTCTATTACCTTGCTAGTGATTAAAGAAGAGATTTGAACAGAAGATTTTATTTATAGTTTACTCTCCTTTGGTCTTCAAAAACATGACAGTTTTTATTTATTAGGAAAAAAAACTTATCTAGAAAATGAAGTTTCTTTTTTATCCTTAGGTAAGTCCTTTTGTAATCCCTTATTTCACTGGTCATCGTTAAAATCGCTAAATTTGAACATTTTAGCATTGTTATAACTACTACCTGTATAGTTTCATTTATTCACAGCAATTATCTAACATCTTTCTAGTGTATGTGCGCAAAGGATTCAAATATAATTAGTTTTAAGCAAACACATATTTAAAATGAAACAAAACTGATGTAAAATTTTTATTCTTAAATAATTAAATCATGTGAACTTTTTTTTTTAATGTATAACTCTTAACGATGAATCACTGCCACCGGTAGCATAATATGTTCATACATTTCTACACGCCTAAATGTGCGGAAGGGGGGGGGGTATTACGCCGTGGGAAGCAAAGATGACAGCGTACGAAGCGCTAATCTCGTCTGTTCTCAATACACCAGGGGTGACTATGGGGGGACCTTGAGAAATCTTCACTGAACCGTTGAGCTTGCCCCGGGGATCCAAGCAACTGATTGTTGTCATTCGGCTTGACAGTCACATTACTTTAAACTGACATAAGGAGTTTATTTCTTTCGATGAGCATTTACCATATTTGAGATTTCCACATTGTCTTCTGTCAAAATGATATAAAAGGTTAAAAATAGTATTTGTTGACGTTTCTCTTTTCTTCTTACCTTTATAAAAAGATTATATATAAACATTTGTCTGTTTATTAAGGCTCGTACTGGTTAAAAAAAGTTTTTGTTCTTTTAATCGGGGAAAAAAAATCGATAAATTTTGATAAATTATATTTTTAACAAATATATAAATCCCGTTAAATTACGATTCTTTATTTTGCAAAATGGCTTATGTCGCGGTAATTCCATGACTCCCAAATTTTATGAAGTAGCACAGCAATTTCATTCTGCTATGCAAGAAATAAGGTATAAAAACATTTTTGTTATGTATGCGCGTCTTAATAGATAATAACAATATCCGGGGAAAATATGTAATTAACAAAACACATAATTTATTTATATATTGAAAAAACAAAGTGAGATATTTTCTGAATATTTAATCCAATGCAAATCGATAAAATTGATTTTAGTCGATTACATTTGAACTTTTAATCGATTAATTAATCATTAATTTCCGCATCCGTAATTTTTATGTATACTTAACATGTATGAAATTAGATTTGTACTTACGTAAATTTAACTTTAAATTTTGGCTAAAGTAGATCATATTAGTAAAAAACGTTCAGACAATTTTGTATGGCACTGCACAACAGATGGAGCAGATTGCCCAAGTAATAGCCAAGGCTTTAAGAGAGTATATCTGAGGTCCAAAGAATATGTGTTTAGTTTAGTACATAGGAATGAAGTCGTTGAAATTACTGTGCCATTCTTATATAACTGGATTGAACACGATTTGTCTGAATTCTCTTTGTCTTACAATAAATGTTATCAAATAAAAGATTGTATCATTATTACTTCAATACCTCTTAAAACGGGTAAACGCACAGAAGACAACATTCATGAACAAACTGTGGCTGCGAACCGTCTGGACATCCTTGTTCAAAACACCTGAGAGAGTTGCAGTGTACCCATCCCAGTCTGTCGCAGTAACAAGTGGTACACAGATCTGGTCTGAAATATGCTCCGGACTGAAATTAAAACATTTGAACTTTATGACATATTTTTAAAATAAAGAGATTCATCTGTTAAACTATAGCTTTTTTCTGCTCAATAATTCAATATGTTTTTCAAATGTTGCTTCTGTATTGTGGTAAATTTATATTAACAGTAATAATATTTATAATTGTTCAAATTCCCTGAGCATATGATAAAATTACAACAATAATCCTGTATAAATAAATCTGTTAAGCTTTACTTAATTTGATATAACATCCATTATTTTATATTTTTTCTATAGATAACTATCCTAATTACACTACTGAATACATATAAATTAAATTTGAAGACAAAAAAAAGATGTATGGTGTACAATACACATTCTATGTCATACCTGTATGAAACGACCGGCCACAGAACAACCTGGTCCAAGTAGTGGATTACCTCTCTGGGCCGTAACGGTGAGAAACGTCAGACATAGTAGTAGATACGTTTTCATCCTTTGTTATAGAATATGGAATTTTATATATTTGTGTATATATAGATGTTCGTGTGCGTGTGTGTTTATATAAATATATGATTGTATGTACGTGTGTATATATAGAGAGAGAATGAAAAGAGGCAATGGAGAGAAACTAAGCTACAATACTATGAAATGATTTTATTTTTTTATTATTAATTATTATTTTTTAATTGCAAAAGGAGGAAATTGCGTAACAATTTTTAAAGGGAATAAATTTGTTGACAACTTTAAAGAAAATGTGGGTGAGACTGCATCCGGCTTATAGATTTGCTCATCAACAATATGTAAAAGGGGTATGAGTTAGCCTTACAGAGCGTAATTTGTTAAGTTCTGTCATGCTTAATCAAACCCTGTTTGCATATTACTCATCTACCGACAACCTTATAACTATTTTAGTTTACAACTTAAAAAGTTATTTCAAAAAACAGTCATTAGTAGAAAAGTATATTGCCATATGTACAATGGAGCCCATCTCTTCTCTGTGTTTCACGAGCACGTGAGCTATTTAAAAAATAATGTTATCTGTAGAACTAAATAACATCAGCATTTTCAACATACGACAAGATCATAAACTAACGTTAGAGAGAGGAGACACGTTAAATGGTCAGTGAATGAAAGATCGCAAACTAACGTTAGAGAGAGGAGACACATTAAATGGTCAGTGAATGAAAGATCATAAACTAACGTTAGAGAGAGGAGACACATTAAATGGTCAGTGAATGAAAGATCATAAACTAACGATAGAGAGAGGAGACATGTTAAAATGGTCAGTGAATGAAAGATCATAAACTAACGTTAGAGAGAGGAGACACGTTAAATGGTCAGTGAATGAAAGATCATAAACTAACGTTAGAGAGAGGATACACATTAAATGGTCAGTGAATGAAAGATCATAAACTAACGATAGAGAGAGAGGAGACATGTTAAAATGGTCAGTGAATGAAAGATCATAAACTAACGTTAGAGAGAGGAGACACGTTAAAATGGTCAGTGAATGAAATATCATAAACTATTGATAGAGAGAGGACAGTGAATGAGAGAATCAAAATAAATGTCAAGCGAGAAATTAAGTTGTGTAATATTTACTTTAAAATAATTGTTATTGTACTCCAAACTCACTTTATTCCTGGGAATGGTATTTCTGTGAAAGACGACCGTGAGAAAAATGCATTATTTTATATCCTTGTGCAATCACATGTAGATCAACTTGTGTCAGGTCGGATAAACGAGCATTCATCTTTCACATTTATTGTCTGTGTTAACACCCTTGGGGCGTTCAGTCCAATCTCACTTTACGCTTTCTGACATATTTGTTGAGCTACAATTTAAACATATCAACATAAAAATGGATGCACAGTTACGTACCTTGTTTTTAAATTAAGAAATTGGTAGAATTTATTGTTACTTCATTCAGATAATCGTAAAATGGACCTCTGAACACTTAAAACAATAAATTTAAGTCTTGGAATGAGTGTTGTAGAAGGTTTTGTTTTTATAAAAAATCTCTTGATAAGCTGTACTTGTAAATTAGCTCAATAAAGTTAAAATAATATACAATAAAAAAATTTAAAATTTTTAAAACTAAATTTGCAGTAACTTTTAAATGTAATTTATCTGAAAATTGAATGCCCACGATCTCATAAACGCTCTCAGTCTTACTGTAATACCATTTGATTTGGATCATTGATCTTTGTCGTACATATACAGTGGGTCTAAATACTTGAAAATGATGATGGCCTTAATGCACATACGTCCATTTGTTACCACAGAAGAAGCATAATTCTCTAATTTGAGAAACGGGTTCTACCAATACGAGTGCAACTTTTTTTTTTTTTTTTTTTTTTTTTTTGGGGGGGGGGGGATTGGGGCCCGAAAAAAAAGGGGGGAGATATCAAACTATTCATTTGATACATGAGAGCTTAATGGTATGGTTCAGAAATAAAATAACAATAACTTAATAAGTTATATAAAAATATGCTAGCAAACATGTCTCAAAAACAATTATTAGCTTTTTAATCAAACTGTACATTTATCTACAGAGTGGGATACTTATAACTCGTAGTATAATTACCGATTTAACCAGCAGCAAATTACATTTAAAAATGTAAACAATTCTCAAAAATTGTACACACATTTTTATTATACTATTGATATTTACAAGGTAATTGATGATTTAATCGTATTATTACATAGATATAAAATTCTTCCAATTATTGGGTTAAATAATTGCACTACAAAATAATTTTAATAAACAAGCGCACAATTGTTTAATACTGACTAAAATGAAGGGGCATCTGTAATATATATGTAATATTTATGTTAAATCTCAAGGATGTCATATTAAACAATTTGTCTTTACTTGCATTTCCTGGACACACATTTTGTATTAAGATTTACCTAGTCCTGATTTCGTTTAGAGAACTTTTCTTTTATGTACCAATCTTTTGCGAGGTAACTATTAATTAGTATTGATAAATAGGCATTATGTTGCATTAATTAAATGGAGATTTCAAGCAGTTTGAGTATCACTTAGATCATAGTTATCACAGTCAGGTATGGCTAGATTTTACGGGTGACTACGTGCTATCATTATCACTATATCGATGATATTATAATGGTAACATATTTATAGGATTTTCATTTTTGTTTTTTTAATTTGTTTGTGATATAACTTTATTTTATTATGCCTCCATTTTTTTCCAGCTTTATTTCAACTTATTTTTTTAAAATGTCTTCCCTTTTGTTAGTTATGTTCTGTTAAACTAGTTTTTGGATAGAGTTACACTTAATAGTTTTATTGTCTGGCTATCAATCGTTACTTTGAAGACTTTTATGAACTTATTAGTTAAGAGCATCAAAACTCGCCCAAGGACGTACCACCGTGTATTTGGGTGGCATGTTGTACCTCCCCTCCAACAGCCGTCTTCACGAGCCATAAATTCGCATCACGTCAAAATTACTTTACATTAGATTTATAACAAATAACCCGTTTTGAACAATTTTTTTGTACTATAAATCCCAACACGTAGAATCTACCGCTAAAAATAAAGTTTTGAAAAAAAAAACACTGCAAAAAAAAAACTTGCTTAGATCGTCCGCGTGGACTTGTTCAAATGTAAAGAGGTTTAGATTTTCTAATTGGCTGTGGGAGTCTGTAGGAGTTTTAAGGACCAATTGCTATTGATGACCCGGAGAGTACATTGCCTTTTATTATATAAAAAAAACGATATGATTATTAATTTATATTGATGATACTTGGCTTTTATAGTCTACACATTTATTTTAATTTTTAATGTAACTTAATGTCAATAGTTTACATTTAGTGACTATTTTTAATGTTATCTTCAATTAGTTATCTAGCATATTTAGAGTTATTTAAAATATATAATTTCTTTTAAGATTTTAGTTATTAGCATTTTAAAAAATATCTCATTAAAAGAAACAAGGTCGAATGGGTTCGTTTTTAAATTATTTTTATTACTTAAAATGTTATAGCCGATTTAATTTAGCCTTAGTTATATATACTTCAATTGAATCAACTTCATCTTAAGAATAAAAGGACTGACACTTAAAGGGTGAGTGTTGTTTCAGATAACTAGCTCGTCCCCGGACCGTAGATGTCTAGCTGTCGTCCTCGGACCATTGATGGGCCGGCTGTGCCGATGTTGACTCTTGGTATTCCGAGGTGTTGATGAAACCATTCTGCTGGTCAAAGTTCTCATAATCATCACCTCTTTCCTCAAGTGAAGACGATTCATCAGACTCTGGTTTGCGAGGTGTTCCAGCTTGAACCTCAAGACTGCTGCTTTCGGACTTTTTCCAAAGTGATGAGGCTCTGTTAGCCAACTCAGCATTTTCTTCGCTTCCAAACAAGTCTCCATCGTTACCAGCTACAGGGGGTTCCGTTCCCCCATTTTCAGAATCATTTGTGTCCTCGGGAGATGTGTTGAGATCTGCGGACCTTTGTATAGACAATGCCTGGTAGCTGATAAACATGATTGACAATTGCACTGCGATGAGTAGACACTTCATGTTGAGACTTGATTGCGTTTCTAAGAGAGAAAAAAGGTACGCTTTAAATTTTAAATACGAAAGGAATATTTAATGCCTGTAATACAAATCAAAACTTTAAGTATTTTCTTTTAAAAAGTTTCATTTCATTGGCTAAATGTTTAGCTAAAAATCACAAATTATATTCAGCTAATACTAATAGTTGTTTTACAGTAATCGCAACATTAAATTCCTGTCCTTCCTCTTGGGGACTTCACATTCCCCCCCCCCCTGTGATATAGTCTCTATCAAACTCTTCTTCTGAGCTTTGAGGGGTAAAAATAAATTGTGGTAAAAACGGGGTTTTAAAACCAAGAGGCTAGCACTATTAAATAAAATAAATTGTATTTACAAAGTACAATTGAGACCTAGGGCCAAGTTTTTCTGTATGAGTAGAACTAAAAATTGTACCAAAAATAAACGCTACCTGAGGTAATAAAACTGTCCTAAATTATTATTGAACAAAAGATATTGAGTTATTAGATATTTCTAGCGCATTTTCGAGAAGTCGAATGCGCTAATGCACCCGTTTTGTCCGTCTGTCATCACACTAGATCTCAGCAATCATAAGTCCTAGACACATGATGTATATATGTTTTTTGTATGTCCTGACCTGCCATTTGTGCATCAACACTCAGTTACTCGATCCGTTTAAAAAACCCGTTAAAACTACCAAAAAAACATTGCGAATCAAGAGATAACACTGGCGCAGGCAACGGCCGCCATTGCCGGAAGTCGAATACATCGTTTTTCAAGCATTGAAGAGTTTTTACTTTCTGTTTTTTTTTTGTTGACGTCATTAGAATATGTGTAAAAGTTTAGAGAGTTTTACGTCATCTTTTGTGGTGACTTCAATCAAGATATTAGCGGCTCAGGAGCAGAAATTGAAAACTTTTTCGAAACAAGCTTCAAGATTCAACTACTTTCAACAAGTTTGGCAACCACGATATATCAAACAACAATTGACGGAGTATTTGGGCGATTAGCTGATTACAATTTGGAATGTTTCATTTATGAGTCTTATTTCAGTGACCACAAACCACTTGTAGTTAGATTAAAGAGAAAATAAAAAAAAATTAAATGTAAAGAAATGACTTTTAAATTTTAAAAAAATTCATGTATATTCATTACACAAGAAAATTCATAAAAATTTGTCTAAAATCTAAACACAATTACTGATAACTACATAATGCTGATATCTAACATAAGTACTGATACATAATACGAAAATGCGCTAACACGTCCTGAGTCCAAAAAGGGACCAGGCTACACATGATTTTTTTTTCAATTATAGGATTTAAAATGCTTACCAATTTTTGAAAAAGTCATTTAGCCAACAGAGACAATTATTATCACATTTAGTTTACTATTATTTTTTCGACCTAAAAGCAGGTAGTAGAAAATATGGATATTTTGTTAAATTTTTAAAAAAAACTATTCTATTGAAATATTTTCATGAAAGATTCAATCACTGAACATAAAAGTCTTTGAAATAAGTACTTACATAGTAACTCTGGAGGTTTAGTTGTGGCTTGCTGGAACTAATTTTCTGGTACATTACTTACGACTCTATATATAGTGTTAGATCGGGTTAAACTTTAAATAAAGGTAATACATTTCCTCACAGATATTTAGAGTTATATTATGTAATTGCAACAATAAGTCCTAGATCATTTGTGGCCTTTAAAAAAAACTCTTATTCGTAACACCGGGGATCTAAAATATTAATTGTTATCGTGGGATGAATTTTTTATTTTCCATAAATTAGTTTGCAGGCGATGATGAAACAATGGGTGTCCATTTTATTGCTTCATGTAGAAAGAATCTTTGAAATTTTTAGCATGTAAAATTGTTTAATGTTAGAAATAGCAGACAGAGGAAGAGAAGGGAGGACGATATCAAAGCGTTGACCGGCCTGTCATTCAGCGACTCAAAAAAAAAAAGCATCACAGGACCAGGACATATGGCACGAGATTGTGTGCGGTAAAGGGATAGTTAAAGTTTAAGAGCATACGATGTATGATAAAAAGTGTGGTTCAAACAATACATTAAAAATCCTGCCACATTTACTAGTTTATTCGTCTATAAAAACTTTAACACATCCGTATGACATATCTTACTTTATCGCTTTCGGTCCTAAATGTGTGACCCACTACAATGATGATTTAAGCTGTGACCCGCAACATTGATGATGATTGTGACCTACTACAATGAGGATTCAAGCTGTGACCCACAACAATGATGATTCAAGTTGTGACCCACTACAATGATGATTCAAGTTGTGACCCACTACAATGATGATTCAAGCTGTGACCCACTACGATGATGATTCAAGCTGTGACCCACTACGATGATGGTTCAAGCTGAGACCCACTACGATGATGATTCAAGTTTTGACCTACTACATTGATGATTAATGTTTGGACCCACATTCCATTGATGATTCAATTTGTGACCAACTACAATGATGATTCTATTTGTGACACACTACAATGATGATTCAAGTTGTGACCCACTATAATGATGATTCAAGTTGTGACCCAATACAATGATGATTCAAGCTGTGACCCACTACAATGATGATTCAAGTTGTGACCCACTACAATGATGATTCTATTTGTGACACACTACAATGATGATTCAAGCTGTGACCCACTACAATGATGATTCAAGTTGTGACCCACTACAATGATGATTCAATTTGTGACCCACTACAATGATGATTCTATTTGTGACACACTACAATGATGATTCAAGTTGTGACCCACTATAATGATGATTCAAGTTGTGACCCAATACAATGATGATTCAATTTGTGACCCAATACAATGACGATTCAAGCTGTGACCCACTACAATGATGATTCAAGCTGTGACCCATTACAATGATAATTCAATTTGTGACCCACTACAATCATGATTCAAGTTGTGACCCACTACATTTATGATACAAGTTGTGACCCACTACATTTATGATACAAGTTGTGACCCAATACATTAATGATTCAAGTTGTGACCCAATACATTGATGATTCAAGTTGTGACCCAATACATTGATGATTCAAGTTCTTACCCAATACATTGATGATTCAAGTTTTTACCCACTACATTTATGATTCAAGTTGTGACCCACTACATTAACAATTCAATTTGTTACCCACTACATTGATGATACAAGTTGTGACCCACTACATTTATGATACAAGTTGTGACCCACTACATTTATGATACAAGTTGTGACCCACTACATTTATGATACAAGTTGTGACCCACTACATTGATGATACAAGTTGTGACCCACTACATTTATGATACAAGTTGTGACCCACTACATTGATGATACAAGTTGTGACCCACTACATTTATGATACAAGTTGTGACCCACTACATGTATGATACAAGTTGTGACCCACTACAATGAAGATTCAAGCTGTGACCTACAACATTGATGATACAAAATGTGACCCCCTACATTTATGATACAAGTTGTGACCCACTACATTGATGATACAAGTTGTGACCCACTACATTGATGATACAAGTTGTGAACCACTACATTTAGGATACAAGTTGTGACCCACTACATTGATGATACAAGTTGTGACCCACTACATTGATGATACAAGTTGTGAGCCACTACATTTAGGATACAAGTTGTGACATAAAATCCTACATGTGGAAGAAACTGAGCAGTCTCGAGCCTGCGCTCTTCATGGGGCTTCCCGGAAATCGCCCTCAGCCCACTGGCCCCATAAGGGACGTAAAGACTGAGAAGCCCCCCACCCTTGCAGCGGTCGCTGCTACAAGCGGACGCTTGGGCGTCCAGGGCACTAGGCCGAAAACGCCTCCCACTAAAATGTGCCTCCCAAGGGAGGTGTGAATTTCCCTACTGTGACTCGCTATCAACATAGTGTCACTTTGGCGTCACCACGGCAAAGCTTACGAGTCTCTATAGTTTAAATCGCCGCAAAGCGTGGGGATCATCACCGACCTACCCAGGGTTTAACCCCCACTGGAAGGTTTCCTCAGAGCTGGCGACCAAAACCGTTTCCTAGCGGTACCTTGTGCTATTCCGTACTGGCGCTCCTGGCCCTAAACCGGCACCGCTCAACAGTGTTGCTAGTTAATTGAGGGGGACGAAACGGTCGCTTCGGAGTAACCCGACCCTCAACGGGTACTTTGGTTTTCTTCATCAGCATAGCATTTAAATGCTTTGCCTAAGATCCGTACAGAGACTGTAATCATATATGACTAGCACCTAGCACCTAACAACGGTCTTCGGCTATCCAAGCCTGGGGTTTGTCGGTTTCAGGTCGCAATGTACACCACGACCTTACTCGTCTGTCGAACCACGTAGAGGGCACCCCATCTCGACCCACTACATTTATGACTCAAGTTTTGACCAACTACATTGATGATTCAATTTTTAGAAAGATTGTCTTTTCATTAAGAAACAAAATTAATATTTCCTATTATAATAGTTTTTTTCTTTCAAATTTAAAGTAATAGCAATTTTCATACGTAATAACTTATTTCTTCAATAAACGAGTTTTAGTGGTTCGAATATTCGAAATGAATTTAACTGCCAACAGAATCTTTATTAACACTAATTATTTACACATCTTAAAAAAATAATCATAAAAAATACTATTTGTTCTTACATTTTAAGGTTTGCTTTTAAACCTTTACGAATTGTGTGTTAAGAAAGTATATTTAATCATTTAAAAATCAAGATTCCTATATTTAATGGAAGGAAGTGGGATAAAAGTAAATTGATCTAATGAACTTTTACTAAACTATAAACTAAAGAAGAATCGGGTTATAACGGAAAAAAACAATAAAGAAAATTTTAGTAAAGTATAAAAATTCTAAAACAGAACGTTTAAACTATGAATATTACAGATAATATGTTTCAAAAATTCACATGTTAGATGAGATTTGTGGGCTGACAGTGTGATACGTTGTCAACTGTTGCACGTGATCACAACGGGGAATTATTCATTAAAAGTTTTAATAACGTTCGTATACCGCTGAGATGGGATACAAAAAAAGGGAATCTCATAGATTTGGTGAATTTAATAAGTAAAACAACACATCCAAACTCAAAAATTTTCAAGCTACTTTTAGAGGATATTTTCAAAGTGTAACATCCACTAACTAAGAAACTTTTAAAAACAATTTATTTAACTTGACATTGGGCGAATGATAGAATGTGAGGCAGACAACCAGGCTAAATGTCTAAAGAAGCTAAAAATAAATATTTAGTGAAGTATGACGTATATACAATGAATTTCTTTGTTTTAGTTTTAGCCTAACAGTATACGTTCTTAATTCATTATAGTAATTTGGGAGTGTGCCAAACGTATTTTTTCATTTGAAATAGAGGGAAAATGATAAATCCGTTCTCATGAAAAAAGTATATTGTTATTTATTATTTATAGATTTATTGACGTCATTGGCACTGTTTCATACTAAAATAAATAAATTCAAAGAACTGTCAACAATTTTTCGTTTTCTTGTATCCATTAAAAAAAAATGTCTACATGCTTTGATGTCCCTGTTCATAGTTTTGTAACCGATTTCTCCCGCTTTTATTATTTAGATCATATAAAATAAATTCTATGTATTTCACAATCATTGAAAGTGCCATGTCGAGATTATTCCTAGAGGCAAGAAAGAGAAGCCTTAATCAAGGCCCTAGTGCAACACCAGACGGCAAAGTCACTGGTAAATACATCAATGGGAAAAAAGTTACGTGGCAGCAGACAGGAAGCGAGTCGGAGAATATGGCCAAATAAGGCTGATGAACGGTCAAGGCCGGACATAAACTGTTTTGTGTGTCACAGGATTGACCACGTAGCGCGCCATCGCCCCAGCTCAAAGGAGGGCGAAAATACGAGCGTGAAGAGGTCATCAGTGGCATGGGCTATACAGTATTTAAAGGGACGGATAACAAGGACACAGATGATAAAGGCCAAAATGAAGAGGGAGGAGGAAAAATAAAGACTGTGGAAGGGTTTGTAGGATCAAAGAGAGTGGAGGTATTAAGAGATACGGGAAGTGAAGTAGTGGTGGTGAAAAGACAGTACGCCAAATATGATCAAGTAATGTGTGCAGTTGAGCTCACAAGAATGTTAGATACAAGAATTCTAAGAGGCGAAAAGGCGATAACAGACATAAAGACATCAAACCTGTGTGGCAGAGTGGAGACGGTGTGTTTGGAGAAAGCAATAGTGGACTTGATTGTGGGAAATCTGCTAGGGGCAAGAGGCTATTATAACCCAGATATGGGGCTCAAGAGGCAAGTGGTGGGTGACAACGCCAGATTATGACAGAATATTCTCGGCCTTGATAGACCCTGGCGGCGCCCATCCCTCCCAGGTAAGTGGAGGACATTCTTAGCGTTACTCATTTCTCATATTTTTATAGTGGCTTTTACGTGGGCTCGATCCCGCGCCCCTCGGCTTGTGAGTAGGGCTGTGAATTTTGCTGAAAAAAGCTGCCCTGTTACCTGTTGGAAACATCGCAAAACTTTCCCGTCATGACCGCTATACAATACTACACAGCCTCCTTCCATACACGTCCTTTCACGCAGTAATCAAAGGGCCGACGTCTATGAATTACGTCACGCATTTAGGCCGATTTATTACCCCTCTCCAATATGACGTTACAAAGATTTTCGGCCCCCACCCCATAAAAGCCGAACTTTTTTTTTGAAAATGGGCATGTATCAAATAACTTTATTGTCACTGAAGTTTGTATTTAATGTGAAGTTGAATTCTAAAATAGATAGGCCTACATGCGTAAATCCATGTAAAAAGTCATTAAATAAACTTTAAGCAATCGAACATTTAAGTGCAACTTTATTTTTAAAGTTGCAAAGTTGCAAATTTTTATGTGACGTCACATTTCTAAAACAAATCCCCCCACCTCGTCACAAATTAGCAGGCTTGTCCATGGGAATGTTTTTTCCATGGGATACCCATGGGAAACGTCCAATGGGATGGGATGGAATGGGACAGGCATAAATTGTCATGGGATGGGATGGGATGGGACAGAAAAATATGTCCCATGGACAAGCCTGCAAATTGGTGACCCCCTCCTTCCTAAGGTGCAAAACGTCATTTATGGATGACCCATCTATTACCCATCTTACACTGTTAGTAACTATTTAAAAACTGACAACCTTGTACGCATTATTAACATCAGTTTTTCTAGGTCAACACGTGTTAATGGACACAAGAAAAACAAGTGAATTATGGGTTGTGTGTTATATGAATGAAGGGAGTAGAGGGGGTAGATAAACAACATTAGCTAGTATCAATCGGCGTATTTCAACGCTAACTTTCTTTTGATCTTTAAGCACTGCATCCTTATTTGTGGCATATACATTTTTTTAACCCGATATGATTCTTTTTAGAGCTAAAACCTTTTTTTTTTTTTTTTTTTTTTTTTTTTTTAAGCGACTTATTGCTTAACGTTTGAGAGAAAAAGATGTATCAAAATACAGTGTATTGGCACCGTATTTTATTTCCCGTTGACATATATTTTGCTTAGATGTACTACACAGCAAATATTTCAAACAAGAATGTTCATTTGATCAATTGTTTCGAGAGCTACAATGTAAACGCAAACAAAAAGTATAGGGCTGTTATCAATTAATTTAAATTTAATCGTTAACTTTCGAAAAATTACCGAATAATTAATCGATAATTTTGATTAAGCTTAAAATAAGATGTATGACGTCATTAAACGGACAATTTCCATGGAAGTAACAAAAACAGGCAATTAACTTTTTTTTCAAAATTAAATATAAAAGCTCATTTTATAGGTTGCACTTGAAAAATCTTATTTATAAAAGGAAAAGTTTTTAAGTTAAAAAAGCTAATTATTATTACTTATTTATAATTAATCATTGATTAATAAATCGGAAAAAATATTTAAAACAACGTCTTCAATTTAATTGCTATTTTAGCGATTAAAATAATTTTAATCGATACAAATTTTTACCGATTAATCGAGAAATTAATCGGTAATTTCCGCAGCCCTAAAAAAGTATAGATCAATAAAATCGGTTAATATAGACATTGAAGCTACACTTTCAAGGATAACCGAGCAGATTTTTACTACCCGGGTGTTCACATGGCAACGGGTACCCGGGTGTTCACAATCAACGGGTACCCGGGTGTTCACATGGCAACGGGTACCCGGGTGTTCACAAGGCAACGGGTACCCGGGTGTTCACATAGCAACGGGTACCCGGGTCTTCACATGGCAACGTGTACACGGGTGTTCACAAGGCAACGGGTACCCGGGTGTTCACAAGGCAACGCGTACCCGGGTGTTCACATGGCAACGGGTACCCGGGTGTTCACAAGGCAACGGGTACCCGGGTGTTCACAAGGGAACGGGTACCCGGGTGTTCACATGGCAACGGGTGCCCGGGTGTTTACATGGCAACGGGTGCCCGGGTGTTTACATGGCAATGGGTGCCCGGGTGTTTACATGTTACCCGTAGACAGGCCTACTTGTGAGGCGAGCTCACCACTGACTCCACTACCCAGTTATATAGAAACATATAATTTTAAACTTTCTTTAACCAAAAAAAAAATATTTAGGTGGCAAAGTAAATATCAAATTAATGTGCGTATCATTTAAAATGATGTTGGTACCATCAAACCTTTGAATAAGTAGGGCATACAAAATAAAGTATAATGAAGCATTGTAAGTTAGTAATAGTTATAAAAAGCTCAAATTTGGTCAAGTCGGTGTTTATGTGTGTGATTTTGTGTTGGAGCTGTGAGTTATGTATGTATGTGTATGTGAGTTATATGTGTATCTTTGTGAGTTACGTGTGTCTGTTCGTTTCTTTGTGTAATTGTTTGTTTGTGTGTATGATTGGTGTATTTTTTCTTTAAAAATATATATTGTAGCATAGACATAAGAATGCTATAAATAATATTCTTTTGAGAACAGAAATATTTTTATCATTTTAATAACAGAAAGTATCAGTTTTTTTCATAAATATAATTGATTCTCAAAGAATGTTGTTACAAAATTAGAAATGTTTGTAGAAAATCAATCGAACTTTTGCATTAATGTAATATAATAAATTACAGAAAAAATATTAATTTCAGAACGCATATAGCGTTGCCACTCTACTCAATGAACTTTCCATAAATACAGTGGCGTAGCTAGGGTCATGTGCGCCCGGGGGCAAGACACAAATTCTGCGCCCCTTGACGAACCGAAAAATTCTGGGGGCTCACTGAGCCCCCAAGAAAAATTTGAAATTTTACAGTTTATATGGTTCATTTTTTGAAGCAAATGATATTTTAATGAAATACAATACAGACTAATAATTCTCTATACAATTATAAACAATTTATTTGGAAAAAAAATATTCTACTAATTATACATGACTCGAATAGACATAATCTAAAATAAATGGATCTTCCTTGATTTGAATGTCGTCAATCTCGCTGTTAAAATTGATATTCTCAAGTGTTCTCTTTCGATGCTAAGGAGTGCAAGATCATCCAGACGATCTTGATCCATTGAAGCACGTAATAAAGACAAAATAAGGTTTACTTTGCTGAAGGACCGCTCACAGCTTTTAGTTGAAACAGCAATTTTTAGAAGTATTTGAAGTGAAATGCGCAGATTCGGAAATACGTCATCTCCATATGAAACAATAAAATCGAGAAGATCCAAAGTAGTTTCCGGTAGAACTTCAGTCCGGGTACTGAGCATCTTTTTTTAGTATTTGATTTCATGTTCACAATTCGTAGAAATTAGCCAAATCTAAGCAATTATAACGAAGCGTATCGACTTTTGTTTCAGCAAGAAGAGATTTGACGTCTAGTAACTAGTAAAAATCCAAATTTGTTGTTTAGGTTGTTTAAGACGTAAAATCCGTATTGATATCTCCTGTTGGGGTTTATCAATTTCGCTGTTCATAGCAGGTGCAATTTCTTCTTATGGAGAAAGTTCTGCATCTCTTTTTAATTCTCGAAGGCATCCTCCGATGTCGTCTAATCTTCTGTCAAACTCGATTCTACAAGTTGTGCATCTTCTTTCCCATTGTCTACCGCAACATGGCTCAAATTAACACGAATGTTGACAATTTCTAGCTCAAGCGATTCAAGATCAGATTAAGCTTCCTTGAAACTCACAGTAGGATTCTGGAACCGTTTCTGGACACTATCAATTTAATCAAGTATGATGTTCCAGAAATGTTGAAAATCTAGGAAGTTAAAGTTTTATATACCTACCAGCAAAGCTTCTGCATCACTTCTGGTGTCAGGCGTCATATTTGTATGTTCTGATAATTTTCACAATAGCCCTGCCATGTCATCTAGTCCTTCATAAATTGCTATAACAGCTTCTGATCGTGCAATCCAACATTCATTTTGGATTTCCGGTGATAAATAAGATACTAAACCTAGATTTTATCGGGCATTTTGTTGGTGTTTTTTCTAACAGTTGATCCTACTGAGCAACAAGTTTTATCGACGATGGACAGGAAAGAAAGGCGGTGCCTGATGTTTCATATGAAAGGAATCCAACTTGCTTTGACACTCCGATACAAGCCCGTGAGAGGAGAGACCTTCCCTCCCCTCTCCCACTTTACTCCCTCCACATGAGAATTGGGGAAGTACGATTTATCTTTTTAAAGAGTCACAACATGCAGCAAAGGGACGCGTATTAACCATTCTGTTAGCCAGTGGTTTTCAACCTTTTGAAATTCCAGGACCACTTGAAAATTATGTGCCTTAACTACGGGCCACTACTAAAAATTATTTCTGCATTTTCTGGTTTTTCGGTGATTTGGTACAATTTAGCAAACATCCCAAAGTTACCTTGAAATAATATTTTTTTTTTCAAAGATCAAGCTTTTTCGTAAAAGCAGACATTCTGTCACTTAGAGTCATATAATGTATCTGCTTTCCTTGCCGAGTGGAATTAAGTTTATTGAGCTTTTCAAAAATTTCAGCCAAGTAAGCCAAAACAGCAATCCATTAGCCATGGTTCAAACTATCAACAAGCTTTGAGTTATTTCTACATGAAAATCTCTTACGTCATCGCGTAATTAAAACAGTCACATAGCCAGTGAACTTCAGTATACATTAGTAACTGTTAACGTTCAAGATTCATATTCGAGCATAAGAAATCAAAGAGACGAGAATTTAATTGACGAGCTTGATAAAATTAAAAACCATCATGGCCAGATCAGAAATATATTTAAGTCTGCGTTAATTCTTTTACTTGCTAGTCTATCTCGATTAATCCTACAGTGCGTAAATTTCATGCTTCTCTCACGGACCACCTGGCAAATCTTCGCGGACCACTAGTGGTCCGTGGACCACAGGGTGAGAACCACTGGTTTAAGCCACTTCTTTTCTTGTCTTGGTAATTTTGGTTGCTTTTAGTGTCGTCTCTGGTAGCTCTATTAAAAGAATCGTATTGGTCTCTTACTGCTCACTACCATCAACTCACAGTTTTTTAAATTAAAAAAAAAACACATCAGCAATCCTACATTAGGATGTGTCATTTATTTATGAGTAGAATGGCGCCCCTTAACGCTCAATGGGGGCGCCTAAATCATGTTTAACAACTGTTTTGTAATAAAGATATGTTCGGAGCTCCAATATTCAATCTCGCAAACGTATTTGGGATAAATTAGTTTACATTAAAATGAAATTAAATAATGAGTTTTAATACTCATTTTGGCGCCCCCCTAACGCGGCGCCCGGGGGCATTCGCCCCCTGTGCCCCCCCCCTCGCTACGCCACTGCATAAATATTAACACTAATATAAATGATTCATTTTACAACAGTTCAATTTTATATATTGTTTTAAATAAAAAGTAATGCCTGAAAATGCACATGGTAGTTCATCAGTAAAAGAAATAATTGATTGTTAAGTTGGAAATAATTTTTTTAAAGATGTGTTTTTATTGTATAAAATATATAGGTTTGTAAAAATAAAATTATAAAATCATAAGTTCAACAACAAATACTTAAGCTTCTTAAAATAAAATTGAAAATCTTGAATTTTAACAAATGTTTTTCATTACAATTCACTCATACTGTGTCCTTTAAGTTAAGAAATAAAAGTTAAGTTCTGAGGTATGTGTAAAAATAATATTATTTTTAAAAATGTATTCAATTGGCTTTTGAGCCCGTTAAATTAAGAGAAAGCAAAAACTCCTGCTAAAGCTTTGCGCTGTAACTTTAATTATGTTTACAGTGAATGAATTTTATATATTGCGAATCTCAAGGTTAAAATTTAAGGAGCTTATATTACACCCTCTGACAAAGTGTAATACTTACCTGGCACAGGAGGCACCTTGAGCACGAAGGCGACTCACAGCAGACGGGTGAGTTCAAATAATTCAGATTTAAATCGCGTTATATCAATTTAAAATTTAACAATCCTCCGTAGATTCAACTGGTAATATATTGATGCTTGATGAGGAAGGGGTGCTTGAAATCGCCCAACACCTTGCAGCGCCCTATTCACGCATTCGGATGACAAGGCACCCTTACAATGTCACCAAATGGGCTTTATTCATCACCCCTGCAAGGGAGGTCCTCTATTATATTTTGGTGAATGCGGGGATTTCAAAAACCACAAGATATGGGTGCAGGTTCCAGGCAGGAGGGTGCAATGTTTCCATTGTCAAAGCCTGGAGCACTGGTCCAACCAGTGCGAGCATAAAAAAGCTCCCGCCAGTCGTTCATCCACTGCACCAGTTCCTCCCAAGAGCTACGCCACTGCAAAATCGAGAAAGAGGACACCACCTCCACCCTTACATCAATTGAAAAATACATTAAAAATAAAACAGTGGGAAAGGAAACGAAACAACAGCCGAAGAAAAAGGAAGACGCGAAATAGAAGAAGGGGAAGAAAAAGGAACTAGTCGAGAAGGTCAAAGACATGAGGACGGGACATCAAGAAAACCCAGTTGAGGAAGGGTTTTCTTTAGTCACAAGGAGAAGTCGGTTGACCCCCCCCCCCCCCGCCAAACCTTCCTACAAACGACAAAACAGCCAAAACATGGATCAAGCTAAAAGTAAATTATTGAAAAGCGATCTCAACAAAAGCTTCACCAAGCAAGTCTAGACACCTAACCTGAACACACACCCACTTACCTACATGCGCTATCTTGGCAGACACTACACTAGTTATTATCTCCCTTAACATTAGGGGATGCAGAAAGAAGGTAGACTGCATCATACAGATAATTAAAGAGCTAAAACCTGATTTTATATTTTTTTACAAGATACAAACATTAAAACAGAACATGAAGCCAACACATACACAACAAATTTAGGTTTTAAACACACACAAAACAGCAATAGTAAACACCAATTGAACGGAACAGCAATTATTCATACATGGGACCAATGGAAAATTAGCAACAAAAGTACTAACTAAGGAGAATAGATAATCACGGCTCACATAACCAACAATAAACAAAAGAACACTTTAGTTAACATATATGCACAATCAGATAGGCATAAAAGTTAATCATTTTACAACAATCTCTCAAAATTTATACCATACATACATGAAAGAGAAGAGCTTATCATAAGAGGATATTTTAATTATTTCAACGAGACAATAGATTCAACCAACCAAAATAGATCTAAAGATGAAATAATTCTGGAAACATTATCTACACCTTAGCCATAAAATACATTACAGGAACATACAACCTAACCGATGCCCTAGAGAAAAACAACCTAAAAAAAGAGACAAAACCCACCAGAGCATCCTACGCACAAGTGCTAGACTAGATAGGTTGTATGTACCAAAATCGTCCACAATTTATAGAGCCATACATATCCCAGATACACTTAATTACAGATCATAAAAGCAATTTCAATACAGATAAATGGACCGAAGAAAAAGACACCAGGTCGATCTCCGAATTGGAAATTTTACAATACCTTGCTAGAGAACAATCAATATTTAGAAATAATACAGCACATTTGTAAACAATACACAGATACAATACCTACCATTAACGTAGGGAGACACTGGGAACTCTTCAAATCAACAGTGAGGAGAGTTACCCAGACAATCGCTGCAAAATTACAAAAGAAACCAAGGGATAAGGAAAATGAACAAAAAATACCGATTCTTAAATTAACTGACCCCACAGACCCAGATATAATAGAGTTAGATAAAGAATAAGACGCAATACAACAATATAAAATTAAAGTACATTTCAGCTTTAAAACTGTTAGCTGGATCATTAGCCCTTTCATCTCTACTAAGTTCACCTGCCCTACTTTTATTTTCTGCAATTCGCGTTTCTTTAAATTTTGTTTTTAACATCTAGTTTCAAAGAATTTTCTTTAATAAATGATTAGATATCTACTTTCAGAATAATAAAAAAGCTTGATCGCTTCTCATTTCAACCAACTTATTTCTTCCAACATCGATCAATCGTTTTGCAATTGCAATGTCAATACTCTTGAGCTGCAAGTGGTTTGATAACATGAAAATATGAACACCAACTATTGTACAAATAGCTTAAAAAACAAAAGAATATTTTGTTATTAAAACACATTGTGCAATGGCTTCTGCTCTGACACTTTCTTTATGTTATGTAAGTTCCCTTCAATTTATATCTTCTAGAGTGGCTAGAACAGCAGAGAATGATCCAATAAATGCATCAACTGCATGCTTACTTACGGCCTACGGCTTGACCATCTTGTATCAGAAAGTCATTTCATTTCAGAGTATCTACTGTTGATTCATATTGAGATGTATGATGTTTTTAAGAGTATGTAGACGTGGTAAACTAGACGTAAAGAATGCATGCAACTTTTCAGCTGTGCCTATAAACAACTGTATACATAACTGTTTACGGACATTGCTTCGAGAGTGGTCAAATTTAAAACATGGGCACAGCAATGAACATAGATGGCATTGTGTGAAATTTTGAAGGCCACTCTAAATTCCAGACATCTTATGCCTTTCCTCCTCAGATTGTGATATCACTGTTTCAATTTTTTAATGTGTAGTTCCGTTAAAATCTTCTCAGCAAATGCGGATGCAGCATTGCTGTTACCAAAAGTATAAAAGCCTATACATCTTTCCACAACATTTCCTGATTTTGAAACTGAACGTAAAGTGACATCTTATTAATTTTAGATATATCAATGGTTTAATCGATAATTACAGAAAAGAAATGTAAAGACTTAACTTTATTATCAATACCTGCCGATAATTCAGAAACAATGATTGAATTAAATCAATATGCACATCATGACTTAAATAAGTTTCATTTTTCTTTTAAACTCTAGATGACTGTCCAAATTGGAATCATAGTTGGCTAATAAACTTAAGATTTAACAAATTTTTCAAGTATTTCTACAACTACCATCACTAAAGTCTCAAGCAAGAATTTTATCTCTGTACTCTGAATGGCAAACCTTGTTTTACTAAGAATCAAGAAAAACGTCACGTCTATCATTCGTTTCTATATTTCTCTTTTCTTTTCCGCTTAGCGACGCTCCTGACTGACCAAACCAGATATTACAGTTTGGAATACGATATTTAGCAAGCCAATATAGTCGTATTGGAGTTTAGTGTTGATTAAAATGTTTGTGTTTAGCAATCTTTTTTTCTGCTCTACCTACAACTTTTTAGTATTCATGAGGGCGTCTCCGGGGGGGCGCCATTTTATACCCAAATGGAGCGCGGGGGGGGGGCGGGCAACGCAAAGCAATACAACAAACAAAAACTACATTAACACTTTTATTAAAAGAGGGAATTATTTACCCATTAAATATAGATAAAGCGATTGACTTGAAGACCATCCCCAGATCCCACAACACAACTTAACATGTCATCAGCTTACTTCTGATGGCAGAATACAGACAGCACATTTGGCAGTGCCGATGGAATGTAATATTAAACAAACACATGCATACAGAAAATTTAATAGAAATTCTGATTTTGCAACTAAAATTCAACATTTATAAGATCAAATATAAAACTAAATATAAACTAAATTTAAATAACAATACAATATATTGGCTGAGCTGGAAACAACCGCTGTAAATACTTGTATATACATATACGGGCCGTCCATAAATGACGTCGCGCGATTTTTGCCACTTTTTCCCCCCTCCCCCCTNTATTTATTGTAGGTCTACATTGTATTATCGTAACATGAGTGAAGCTATGTTAAAGGTATTAAAGAAAGTAAATAACTTGTAAGCCAGTGATTCTCAAACTTTTTCGTATCAAAAGACCAACAAGAATTTTTCCATTTCACCAGGTACCATTGCATTCTTTTCCCGTTTTGACATGATTTTCTCCGTACTTATTTGATAGCATAATGAGCCCCTACACAGCTTAAAGCTTTATAAGATTAAGTATGAATTCGGCTTGTTTTATATAATACGTTTTTAAAAAAAATATTTAGTTGCCAAGGCATAGCAAGACAGCTAACGAACAATGCAGCGGTAATGTCAAAAACCATTGATGTGATTAACATTCGCGATTAAGCTCGCGAATGTGACTATTGTTATTACAAGAATCATTGCATTGTTTATAGACCTAGAATACATAGATACAAGACAATTCCTCAAATTGATTTCGATCTTCTAATGACAGTTTCCCTGCTAAGTATATGCACATCAAAGGCATTTGATCTAAAATTATCACATTGATATCACATCTCATGTTTTCTAAAAATTATTAGGTAGGCGCTGGAAAAGGAAATGGCCCATTCTGTATGAACCACACATTTGTGTAGAAAAGTGGAGTGACATTTTGTGAGTAACAAAATACAGTAATTCTAGCAAGTTGAGGACTGAAATACTATAACATTTATGAGATATCCAAAATTATCATAAATTTTAACTCCAAAGCTCACAAGTTTTTTGTTGTTTTTTTTCTGGGGTTTTTTTTTCAATTCTTTCTTGTCCAGGATTTCACGTACGTCACACAACAGTAGTAAATAAAATGTCACCAATAAATTATCTCATTTCGGGTAAAAAGGGAGCTCTTGGGGTGTAATGCTCAATCATTGTGGGCATAGAAAATTTGCTAGAATCCGCTACTTTTGGGTTAACAGTATTGTTAATATAAACTTTTATAATTTTAATATTTAGGTATCCTATTGAACCGGTCCGTTTTTTCAAACCGTTTAACTTAAGCATTGAATATAAATCCTTCTTTGTTTATAAAAAAAGTTATTCTAAAATAATACTTTTTAAAAATAACATCTGGGGTCAAAGGCGAATTTTTGGGGGTAACGCAGACTCATTTGGGACATATAACATCCACTCCACTCCACTAGATATATTCAAATACGTCATGTGTACGTGTACGCTTGGTAACATATGCCCACTATTGAACCGGTTCCTTACAGAAAATGCATTCGTTAAATTTGTCATCTATGTAGATTCCTTGTTTACGTACTATGCGAAGACACCTAAATTCAAACTACCTTCATTTAAATTGACAAAAGTGACAATAATCTTAATCAACATGACTTGACTGTATCAAGTATCATTTCTGTCAAATTTAAAAATTAATGCCTTAAAAACTGAGTCCAGAAGAAAGTTGTTTTGTGTTCCTCTCGAATTGCGATGTCGAGAATTTGATGCATTCAATAAAGTTAGTGAATACTTTTGACTTATTTTAAATTGACACATTTATTATTATATTTAGAATGGCCAGAGGCGTTTGACTAAAAACCAATCGAAAAACTATATCAAACTTTAAACTTTTATTATTGTATCCAATAGATTCCCCTCCCCCACCCCCAGTTCCCAAATGGATATTCGGTGTCGTTTTGACTTAAAATATCTACATATAATCCAATTTAGATCTTTTTAGACATTTGCCTTGTTTGTAAAACTCACCAGTAGCAGTTTCGGGGGGGGGGGNGGGGGATCACCGACAAAAAAAAAGTTCGCAGACTCCTCCCGCGAGTGAACCAAACGAAAATCGGTTACATCACATGTCAACATCAAACGACGCATGGTTACAATTTCGTATGTCCTCTTGTGGATTCTCAAACTTAAGAATTATAATTATATTTAATTTTCGTGTCTTGTTTATTAACGCCAACCGGCGCCTGATAGCCTATCGACGCCACTTTGAGAAGCATTGAATTTTTAAAAAAGTCATTAAATAAAATTTTAAGTGACAAAATATTTCAGTGGAAGTTTTATTTAAAGTTACCCTTTCGATGTGACGTCCCATTTCTTCAACCCCCCTCCCTACCCCACGTCACGCATCGTCACAAAGGTGTGACCCCCCTCCCCCCTAGGTGCGTGACGTCATTTATGGATGGCCCCATATGTGCTTAAAATGTTAAGGCATGACCAACTCCGGATCAGAAGTCTACACTAAGAAATTCGCTCTTTCCTTTCAGAGAGAAAACGTCTGAATCAAAGAAAGGAGACACGGCGAATCCACTAGAGGAACAGCCATCACCCATGATTAATTTGTTGTGTTTTAAGCCATGTCACTTATCATCCTCTTCATACTCATATTCCACTCCGCGGGGCATGTCACTCACCTCACCATGCTTTTTAAAGTTCCTAACACGTTATAATCTACTTGTTAGTTGTCCTTAACACTGTTTAATTGTATCATCCAAATTTGGTTTCTAAAAAACAAATTTAAAAATATACATTTGTGAGACCTTCAGCCAAAATAAAATGTAAATGAGAAAAAATTTTAATAAATAAATACTATGTCCAAAAAAAAGGGACTGCATCGGAGATCGATGAGAGAAGTTTGAGGTTTCCGTCGCAACCCCCTTTTTATTTCCAAAAAAAAAAATATTTAAAAAAGTGTAACAAACCTCACTGAGTGGAGACCAAACAAGGGAAATAAACCACTATGTTTGTAGTGGGAGTTTTAAGGGACGTAATCTACAAGCCGTCCTGTCATGCAAGAACTTACATGGAAGTTCTCACAAAATATCTTCATTATGTTCGTTGTTACTTATAACTAAGAAGTTCTTGGGGGGTTTTTTAAATTTTTTTTTAAAAATTCTGTTTAAGTGTGAGCTTTTAAAATATAAGAAGTGGGTGTATGTGGTAGCAATTCAGCATCACCAACAAATTAATGATAAGTAAATGAACAAACCATCTCTTTTTGAAGAAAAAACAGAATAATGCGTGTTGCAAAACAACAATTTTAAAAAATACATAGATTTCTATCAATACACGTCACATACTACATAACAGAGACATTTCTGAAATTTATTAAAGACACAAAATCGTGTTGTGAACAAGTAAGCTGTTTAAACATAAGGCTATTTACTACCAATTGTTGGATTCAAATCAAGTTTAGACTGTAACAATTCTTGAGCTATCAAAGGTTTCACTCAAATCAATGTTGACATAACAAAACTACTGAGTCCATACAATGCTACTAATGTCTTTTGTATTTAAAGCAACGATGCCGAGCATGAATATTCATGTAAAAATTATTTACATTTTAAATGAAAGCACCTGTTACTAAATGTTAAACAAAGATCACTCACAGTTGTCCTTCTGAAAAGACCTGAAAATTGCCCTAGTTGAGAATGGGTAGCTATTTTTATTTAAATCGCACAGCAGAAGGTGCCAAGAATACAATTTATTATTTCACTTTAAAAACAACTAGATAAACACATGGGTATAGGAATTTTATACTTTTGAAATATTAAACTATGGTTATTTCAATTAAATTTTTTAATTTCAAATTTTCACCATTAAAAAAAAAAGCTTTATGAGCAATGTGGTTCGAATTAATAATTAAACAATTTGCAGTAATTGGAACTTTCTTTTAGCTGTGAGATATTTATCATTTAATCACACACAAATAATAATTTTGAAATCATCTGTTCCTAATTACACGACATTTGGGTAAATTTATTATATAGAAAGTCCGAAAGATATATTTTTACATAAGTTACAAGTACTCACGGTTACTGTAGAAGAGATATATAGCTAACAGGGTCAATAGAAAGCCTAAATCTGATATTTATAATTTTAGTAATAAGTGATCACAGTTACTGTAAAAAAGATATTAAGTTAACAGGATCAATAGAAAGCCTAAATTTGATATTTATAGATATAGTAATAAGTGATCAAAGTTACTGTAGAAAAGATATGAAGTTAACAGGATCAATAGAAAGCCTAAATTTGATATATTTAGTTATAGTAATAAGTGATCACAGTTACTGTAGAAAAGATATGAAGTTAACAGGGTCAATAGAAAGCCTAAATTTGATATATATAGATATAGTAATAAGTGATCACAGTTACTGTAGAAAAGATATTAAGTTAACAGGAAAGTTAACAGAAAACTGTCATTAGAAGATCGAAATCAATTTGAGGAATTGTCTTGTATCTATGTATTCTAGGTCTATAAACAATGCAATGATTCTTGTAATAACAATAGTCACATTCGCGAGCTTAATCGCGAATGTTAATCACATCAATGGTTTTTGACATTACCGCTGCATTGTTCGTTAGCTGTCTTGCTATGCCTTGGCAACTAAATATTTTTTTTAAAAACGTATTATATAAAACAAGCCGAATAGAAAGCCTAAATTTGATATATATAGATATAGTAATAAGTGATCACAGTTACTGTAGAAAAGATACGTAGTTAACATGATCAATAGAAAGCCTAAATCTGATATTTATTACCAGAGGTCAAACTTGACACATGTTACCACCAAACAAACGGCAAAGTAACATCAGGAATCCCAATTACTACGTCAAGTCATTAGTCAACATTAAATACAAATTTACCTCTGTTCCTAATTACTACCACAACAATGAAGAACGAAAACAATGACCTTCGCTGCTTTCTATAAATTAAGGATTTAGCTTGTATTGTCAGTATAACTGAATTTAGCGCAGCCCGATTCTGTTACATACAGCGAAATCTGTGGTAAGCAATAATCTTCTGTACAGAAGGAGCGTCTGTAACATATAAGATAAGCAATTTCATTTTTAACCTTTTAAAAAATACGTCGGTTTGTTTTGTAAACTTAGCAACTGTTAACTGGTTTCAATAAATGCTTTTATCATGTTTCCAGTCTGAGTCTAGATACAATAAAGCTCAAAACACTGTCACATGTAACCTACTGGATTTATGAAGAAGTCTTCAGAGAACGACGAGATTACTATATACCATCTGCTTTCTTTACTAAAAAAATTAAAGCTATCATACTTTTATTTATTATTAGTAGATTCTTTAGGTTGATAAATCATATGTTTTTTATTTATATATATATATATATATATATATTATAGTAATGTATGTTTAAAATAATAATTAAAAATAAAGTAAATGTATACAATCGGGGCTCGTACAACTACTGAAAATGTTGTATAATAAAGGTAAAGAATTATCTGAGACAGGATTCAACAAATAAGTCATAATGGGGAATCAACAATTGAAAACTAAGTTACCAGTACTCAACCAATAATCTTTTCGCTTAATTTCCAAATTGTACCAGTGAGTAATAATAGGACTATAACAAGCTCTCTGTACACTAAAAGTTCATTGACCAAAACAGAAGTGAATAATTGAATCTACTACGCATCACAAAGTGCGCAACGTAAGTGCAAATGCTGCCCCTGAAATCGTTTGCACTGTAAATCTTATATAGACTCTAATAGTGATTTAACTTTGAATGTCATCAATTATATTCCAGACCAAACATCTGTAAGAATGAAAACCTTCCTGGTTATCTGTGTTCTGTTCTCTCTGGCTGGTGTCTTGAAGGCCGAGGAGTGCGTATACGAAGGCGTCACGTACAAGGCAAGTTCAAGATTTTAATACAACTTGTTGATTCAATGTACATGTATGAATAGAATAAATAAATTCATACTAGATGTGGGAATGTTTCAATGTAACGCGTTTCAGATAAGGAACAAGATATATACTTTTTAAAGATGAATCACATATAGTAACATCTAAACAGATGCTGTTTAGCTACATATTGAGGTTTAATTTCTCAGCTCTTGTTTTACAAAGTGTTTTAACATTAGATTACAAATTAATGCCAAAAGTCAGGGCCATCTTACCAGAAAAATTTAAATTACATTTATATATAATGTATAATACATGATACGGTTTACGAGTTTAATTATTTTTTTCAAATTACATAGGAACCAGTCAAACTTTCTTTGTGATAACAAAAGTAACAAAAAATTTAATCCTTAAGGATCGTTCAAAACTATAACTTTAAAAATCTTGAAACTTACATATAAGAATATTTAATAATAATTTGTGTTATTTTATTTTTTGCACCCCATAAAAAATAGGCATTTAACTTTTCACCTAAACAATGATTTTAACAATAGAGCGTTAATTTGAAAATATATTTAAAAAATGTTCCTGAATTTCAAAATTATTACTTTTCAATTAAAAAAGGGGGGAAATTTTTAAAATGTAAGATGTTCGTAAGGAAAGTGAACATATTATGTTTATTGAAGCATTCATAAAGACTTCACCATTAAATGCGCTAACTTCGTTGTTTATCATCGTATGTCAATGTGATATATGTCTATGTCCATGTTTGTCTAAGTCGTTGACGGTGTATATAATTATTTGTCTAGGTAAACTTATGTATATGTATGTCAAGGTCAATAAATGTCTATGTCAATGAAAGCCCATGCCCACACAAGTAAAACCAACTCTCATGTGTTACAGCCTGGCGACACCTATGAAAAAGGACCATGCACCACCTGTCACTGTCGGGAAGATGGACCAGATTGTTTCAATATCGAGTGTGGTTGGCCCCAATGTGAAGATGGCGCCTGGCCCATAAGTCGCCCAGGTGACTGTTGTCCCAGCTGTCCATAATCTTGCTGTCGATGTCTGACATCCTGTCAGAAACGAGGAACTCAGAAATAAATGATCCAACCTTGTCTTTTGTTTCGTTGTTTTGTTTTTTCATCTAACAATCTTTACATAAACTTTAGAAAAAAAGGAATCTATGAATAATAAATAACATGAGTATTAATTAGCAATTTACGACATTGCTTTTAAAAGATATTGTCTAAATCATTTCACATTGGTATTATTGTAACCATAATAGGTTTAGTCGACAAACTCATAATTTTTATTGTGTAAAAAAATAGTGGAGCCACTGCTACATGTCTTCAATAATTATAAATAACATTGGACTTGGTGTGTTCATTTAGGCGATAAATAAAAAAACAACAACACACACTTAAAGTTATATATGTTCTTAGTAAGATTTTAGTTTAAGCTAACCTTCTAAACAAATCTTAACCCTCCTCCCAAGGATAACTGTGGAGATATTCTACATAGAGTCACTTATATATAGCCTACTAATTGCTTAATATTAACTTGATATCTTCTAGTTATTTGAATGTAAACAGTAGATGGCAGAAATGAAAATGTTAGTTTAGAAAAGACACCATTCACCGTTTAGAATATTTTTACAAACAAAGTTAAAAATAATAGCAATATAATAAAAAATTTTAAAAAGTAAAAAAAAATACAAGTATAATAGAGTTGGATTAAAAGATCGAGGACATTAAAGCTGTAACAACACAAAGGCGCTTGTTTTACTACAATTGTTAACATGTAAAACCAGAGATGAGCGGAACAGCTTGTTGTATGTCTGTAAAAGGTGAAACTATTGTACTAGCTTTTATTGCTGTGTATGGTGGTCTTTCCGTCCTGATTTCCTTCATTTTTTTTTCTTAAAAAATTATTTTTTAAATATTTTTTTTTTCTGCATGTTGAGTGGCAGAGTTTATAAATATATAAATACTAGCTAATTACCCGCGCTTTGCGGTGGTAATTTATTATTTAAATTAGCGTTTAGAGCCGGTAAACACTAATTCAAAACCCATTTGATTTTAATCTGGATTATGATGGTTATTATTTTTGGTTATACTAAATATATTAACTAAACCGTCTTGGAACAGACGTCAAAAGTTCTTTACCCCATTGGAATTTTTTTTTATAAATCACATTTGGTCAATAAATTAACAATTTACTTATTAGACACTTTTTAAATTACCTTTTAATTAACTAATGTTAAAAAATGTCATACGGGATCCCAGCCCTAGAGATGTTTTTACAATTAAAACTTCTTTTTAAATAAAACTAAGATAATGGTCGGGGCCCTATGAGTGTAAAATGTATATTTCAAAACAACAGCTTTTTTCATTTTGGATCATGATGAATATATTTTTTAGTCAGAGTTTGTTTTAAAAATTCGAGTGTAATCAAATGGTTAAAAATTCTTAAATGTTAACGAAAAAGAGATTAGGTTCCAAGGTTTAATATAGTCCATCAAGTTTTTATCTTCCAAGTTTTTAAAAAATACATTCACGCAGGATCCAAAGTTTTTTTTTATTTGTAATTTAGCTAACATAAGGTGAAAAAAATTACAACTTAGTGATAAACTTGCCTGCTACCATCCCAAGATTTCATGTGTCTCCTGCACAGGAAGTTCTTCGAATTTGTGATGATTAATTTTTTATTTAAGAAAAAAATACATTTTGATCCTTGGCTCCCAGTGAGTGGCAATTTAAATATTTTTTGTTCGCTTGTCACCTGTGCGTGAGTGTACTTAGCAGTTTCCCTAAAGTTCATGCTTCTAACTAAATGGGAAATTGGAAAACTAGTGATGAGTCGGTTTGAGTCAATTATTATATTTTTTCGCTTGTTACCAGTGCACAGTGTGCTAATCAACTCCCCAAATGTTCATGTTTCTACCTGCACGGGAACAAAATGAAAAATAGCAATTTTCAGTAAAAGGAAAGAAAACGTTTTGGTCCCCCAACCCCGATGAAAATGAATTCTATTTTTTTTAAATGTCCAATAATCGTTGCAAGAGGCTTTTCAACAAAAGTTTCATTCTTCTACTTACACGGAAAGTTGGAGGATTAGTGATGGGTAAATTTTTAATATAAGAAGAAAATAAAATGTTGGCCCCCAGCATCGAGTAAGTGAGAATCTAAATATTCTTTTCACCTGTTACTATCGTGGAATTGTACTAAAAAACGACCCAAATTTTCATGTTTTTACTTACACGGGATATAGGTGAATTGGTGATTTTCAATTTTTATAGAACTCATATAAGAACAAAAAGTTATTTGGGCCCACGGCCCACAGGAATTGATAATTTAAATGTTATTTTCATTTGTTACCATTTTAGAAGTGTACTTAAATACTTCCCAACGTTTCATCCTTCTGTCAGTTTTAATATAAGAAAAAATGAATTTGGGCCTCGGCCCCAGTAACTCTGCATTTAAATAGTGTTTTCACCTGTTGCCATCGCTGAAGTGGACTGAACAACTACCCAAATTTTAATGTTTTATCAACAAGGGAAATAAGAGAATTAGTGGTTTTCCGTCTTTATAAAGCTCGTATAAGAAACAAACTTATTTGGTCCCACGGCCCACAGGAAGTGATAATTTAAATACTAGATTTATTTGTGGAAAAGTACTCAACAACTTCTCAAATTTCCATGCTTCTTCCTCCATGAAAAATGGATAATTAGGTATTTTCATATTTTATGTAGTCCATGTAAGTGAAAAAAAAAGTTTTGGGGCACCCCGCCCGCCTGAGTGTGATATTTAAAAATAATTTCGCTAATTTTTTACACAATAGAAAACAACAACTTTGCTAAGTTTCATGCTTCTAACTACACGGAAAATCAGAGAATTAGTAATGAGTCCGTTTTTATAAAAGAAAATATATATTTGGGTCCCCGGATCCCAGGAAGGGATAATTTAAATATAGTTTGTGCCTGTTACCATCGTTAAAGTGTAGTAAACGACTACCCAAATTTTCATGTTATTACCTACAAGGGAAATAGGAGAATTCGTGATTTTCAGTTTTTAAAAAGCTCATTTCAAGAAAAATCTTTTTTTGGGCCCCCGGTCCACATGCGTATGAATTTTATAATTATATTTTCCGCCAGTTATTGTCACAATGGGCTAATTAACAACTTTGCAAAGTTTTATGCTTCTACCTACACGGGAAATTGGAGAATTAGTAATGAGTCAGTTTTTATACAAGAAAAATTACATATTGGCCCCCCGCGCTCAATGAGTGATTTTTTTACACGTTACCATCGCGGAAGTGTATTCAACAAATTCTCAAAGTTTCATGCTTCTACCTGTACGGGAAAGTGGATAAGTAGCGATTTTCAGTTTTTTTAATAGTTTTTTTGGCACGCGGGTCCACATTTTTTGTATTTCTAAAACTTTTAACGCCAATAATCGTTTCGATAGGCTACTCAACAATTTACCAGAGTGTTAAGCTCTCGACGAAAATTGTCAAAAAGAATGTTAAAATTCCCTCTAACTGCGGACCGAGGGCCAAAATATATTTTTTCTTACATTTTAAACCGACTCATCAATAATTCTCCAATTTTCGGCGAGAAAGGAGCATGAAATTATGGGTAAATGTTAAGTACTCTCTCACGACGAATGTTGGTGTAAAAGAATTTCAAAATACACACTTATGCGGGCTGCGGCCCCAAAAATTTTTATATATTTTTTATTTTAGCTTTATAAATATTGAAAATCACTAATTCTCCTATACCCGAGTATGTAGACTCATGAAACATTGAGGAATTGATAATTATACTTTCACTATGGTAGCAGGTGAAAAATATTTAACATATCCGTTACAGAGGGCCGGGGGCCCAAGTGTAGTTTATATTTTCCTAATATAAAAAATATAAAAACTGAAAGTCACTAATTCTTCAATTCCCAATGAAGGTAGAAGCATGAAACTTTGGTGTCCCGATGATAATTGGTGAAAAAGAATGTTAAATTCCCATTCAAGGGGGGCCGGGGGGCCAAATATACTTTTTTAACATTAAAAGACGGACTCAACACAAATTCTCAAATTCACCGTGTGGGTAAAAACATAAAACTTTTGGTAGTTGTTGGGCACCCTCTCACGACGAAAATTGGCGTAAAATAATTTTAAAATTCGCAGTCATGGGACCGGGGAATCAAAAGACGTGTTTCCCTTATATGTGCTAAATAAAAATAAAAAAATCACTAATTCTCCTATTTCCCAAATAGGTAAAACGCATGAAATGTTTGGGGAGGGGAGAATGTTAAATACACGTCCACGTTGCTAGCAGGTGAAATAATATTTTAAATATCCCTTACTGGGGCCCGTGGGCCAAAATAAAGTTTTTTATGCACTCACTTATCACTATTTCTCCGTGTAGGTTGGAGCATGAAAGTTTAAGAAGTTATTGAGTACCCGCTTACGACGAAAGTGGTAAAAAAGAAATTTAAAATACCTAATTATGTGGGACAGAGGCCCAAAAATAATGTTTCTCTATAAGTATAAATTGAAAACAACTTTTTTTTTTTTGCCGAGTATGTAGACCTTTAAGCTTTAGGAAGTTGTTGAGTACACTTCCGCCAATGTAAAAGGCAAAAAAAAATATTTAAATTGTCACTTACTGCATGGCGGGGGCCTCATTGCAATTTTTCAATAAAATGAAATGACATACAAGACTGTTGAAGTTAATATATTTAGTATATCCCTCGTGATTCAGATTAAAATCAATAGTTTTTTTTCAAATGGTGTTACGCGGGTTCTCAACGCTAACTGAAATCCTAATTTACTGCAGCAAAGTGAGGGTAAATTGCTAGTCTTTAATATTTGCAGCTCTTGGTGTGGCTGATAAGACCAATCCTTGAGTGGCAGACTCTTCTGCATTTTACACAAACAAATGTAGTTGGGAAGTGTTGCCTGGCCTTTCTCCTCGCTCTTTTCCCAACAGCTTTTTCCCTAGATTGCTCCTCTACTCTTAGTGATCCTTCTTTCACTATAGCCTGCCATGTGGTCCTTTCCGCAGCCAGATTTTCCCAGTTTTGTCTATCATTATTGGCTACTTTCATGTCTCCCCTGCATATGTCCGTGTATCTGAGACATGACCGACGAACTGACCTTTTCCCTGTTGCCAGCTTTCTGTAAAGCACATCTTTGGGTATGCGACCAGTTTGCATTCTCTTGACGTGTCCAAGCCAGTGGAGTCGTCTTTGACTTAATATGGCTGGAATGCTTGCTTGAGCCAGGACTCTGTGTTGGAGACTTTCTCTTGTCATTTATATATATATATATATGTAAAAAATGCTAAGGCATGTCCAACTCCTTACAGTGTCTGCGCTAAAAAAAATTTGCTCTTTCCTTTCAGAGAGGAGACGGCAGAATCAAAGAAACGAGACAGTCCAGTGGAGGAACACCATGATACTTACATCCCCTTCATACTCATATTTTACTCCACAGAGCATGTCACTCATCTCACCATGCTTTTTTAAGTTCCAAACGCGTTAAAATTTTGTTGTATTTAACACTGTTTAATTGTATCATCAAAATTTAACCCAAAAAGTTTT
This sequence comes from Radix auricularia, assembly GCA_002072015.1. NCBI lineage: Eukaryota > Metazoa > Mollusca > Gastropoda > Lymnaeidae > Radix > Radix auricularia. Next base: position 66,789 of record MUZC01004744.1, on the reverse strand, counting down.
TAGAAACATTTAAAAAAAAAAAAATATTTGTAAGGCCCTTAGTCAAAATAAAATGCAAATGTAAACATATATTTACAAAATAAACGCTATGTCCAAAAAAGGGACTGCAGCGGAGGTCGTGGAGAATAGTCTCAGGTTTCCGCTGCAGCCCCTTTCTCTTTCAAAAAAAAATAATTAAAAAATGACAAAGTGTAATAAACCTGACTGAGCGAATACCAAAGAGGGTAAACAAACAATTAAGTTTGTGGTGGGAGTCTTAAATGACGTAATCTACTAGCCGTCCAGTCATGCAAGAACTTACATGTAAATTCTCCAAAAATATCTTCATTAGGTTCGTTGTTACTTATAACTAAGAAGTTCTTGATTTTATATATATATATGTATGTTGTTTTTTTTTAATTTTAAAAAATCTCTGCTTGATGGTGAGTTTTTTAAAATATAACACGTGTGTGTGGTGGCATTCCAGCATCACCAGCAAATTAATTTTTTAAGAAATTAACAAACCATCTCCTTTTTATTGATAAAAGACCAATACACGTCACATACTAAAGTATATATATTTTTAACATAATGAAAAGAAAAAATGCTGAAATTTTTTAAAGACACAAAATCGTGTTGTGAACAAGTAAACTATTTAAACTTATTGCTATTTACTACCAATGGTTGGCTTAAAATCAGGCGTAAGGTATGTGATCTTAGTAATTATATTTTTAATTAATTTTTGTTCTTTATCAAATTCAATTTACATGTTGAAATAAAATTACCGTATTTATAAAAAGTCTTTTCTCCGAAGACTTAAGAACATGTTCCATATTTGAACGTATCCCCTTTTCTACTATTAATGTCTTTATTAGTAACCAACCCGAGGCATTCATAGTGAGTTTCGACTCTAACTCATTCTTGAGTTACCAAAGGTTTCACTCAAACCAATGTTGACATAACAAAACTGCCGAGTCCATACAATGATACCAATGTATTTTGTGTTTAAAGCAACGATGCCACGCATGAATATTCATGTAAACATTATTTACAGTTTAAATGAAAACAGCTCTTACCAAATATTAAAGAAAGATCGCTCACACTTGTCCTGGCTATTTTTAGTTAAATCGCCTAACAGAAGGAGCAAATAATACAATTAATTATTTCACTTTAAAAATAACTAGAAAAACACATTGATATAGGAATTTTATCCATTAAAAAATTAAACTATGGTTGTTTCTCTTTAATTAATTTGATTTCAATTTTCACCATTCAGAAAAAAAAAAAATAATAATATTTTTTTAAAAGCTATATGAGCAATGTGGTTTGAATGAATAATTAAACAATTTGCAGTAATTGGATATTTTTTTAGATCTGAGATATTTATCATTTAATCAAACAGAAATAATAATTTTTAAACTATCTGTTCCTAATTACACGACATTTGGGTAAAGGTATTATATATAAAGTCCGAAAGATATATGATAATATTTGCCTTTAGTAATAATTGCTCACAGTTAATGTAGAAGAAAAGATGTGTAGTTAACAGGATCAATAGAAAGCCTAAATGTGATATGTATTACCAGAGGTCAAACTTGACACATGTTACCATCAAACAAAAGGCGAAATAACATCAGGAATCCCAATTACTACATCACGTCATTAGTCAACATTAAATACAAAGTTAGTTCTGTTCCTAATTGCTACCACAGCAATGAGGGACTAAAACAATGACCTTTTTCGCTTTCTATAAAATAAGGATTTAGCTTGTATTGTCAACATAACTGAATTTAGCGTGGTCTGATTCTGTTACATACAGCTATATCTTTGGTAAGCACTTTCATATTTAACATTTTAAAAATACGATGGTTTGTTTTGTACATTTAGCAACGGTTAAGTGGTTTAAATAAATGCTTTTATCATATTTTCAGTATGTCTAGATACAATGACGTTTAAGACTCTAGACTCTAGACTATCTTATGTAACTTTATTTATGAAGAACTCTTCAGAGAACGGCGAGATTACAATATGCCATCTGTTTTCTTATCTAAAAATTAAAGTTATTATACTTTTATTTATTAGCAGCTTCTTTAGATTGATAAAACATATGTTTAGCATTTATATATATATACATATATTAGTAATGATTGTTTAAAATACCAGTTTAAAATAAAGTAAATGTATACCGTATAGGCTCGTACAGCAAAAGAAAATGTTGTATGGGCAAAGTAAAGACTTCTCTGAGACAGGTTTAAACATATATGTCGTAAGGGGGAATGAACAAAAAAGTTACCGGTACTGAATTCTTTTCACTTAGTTTCCAAATTGCATCCATGATTAATAATAGGACTATAACACGCTCTCTGTACACGAAAAGTGCGCTGATCAAAACAGAAGTGAATAAGTGAATCTACTACACATCACAAAGTGCGCAACGTAAATGCAAATGTTGCCCTTGAAATCGTTTGCACTGCAAATCTTATATAGACTCTAATAGTGATTTAACTTTGAATGTCATCAATTATATTCCAGACCAAACATCCGCAAGAATGAAAACCTTCCTTGTAATATGTGTTCTGTTCTCCCTGGCTGGTGTCTTGATGGCCGAGGAGTGCGTATACGAAGGCGTCACGTACAAGGCAAGTTCAAGATTTTAATACAACTTACTGTTTCAATGTACATTTATGTATTGAAAAAAATTGTTATATTAGCTGGAGGAATGTTTCAATGGCACGCGTTTGAAATAAAGAGCAAGTTTTACTCCTTTTTATGATAAATCTATGTACATAACAATTAATGTATTTTATCGTTATAGACGCTGTTTTACTTTAAGAGCGACGCTATTTAGTTTAGCTACATATTTAGGTTTAATTTCTCGGCGCCTGTGAAACCAAGTGCTTTAACATAAGATTACAAATTAATGCCAACAATTTTAGCCAGTTTACCAGATAAAGTTAAATCATATGTATGTTTACATATTACGGTTACCGATTTCAAGATTTTGTTCAAATTACTTATGAACCAGTCGAACTTTCTTTATGAAAAACAAAAAAAAAGTAGTTTATAATCGTTAAGGATCTTACAAAAGTATCACTTGAAAAATATTGAAACTTAAATATACAAATTTAATAATGATTTGTGTTATTTTATTTTTGTACACCTAATAAAAAATAGGTATTAACTTCTTACCTAAACAATGATTTTAAAAATAGATCAATAATTTGAATATATATTTTTTTTAAATGTTCCAGAAATTAAAAATTATTGCTTAAAAAAAAAGTGGGGAGGGGGATTAAAAAATGAAGATGTTCTTAAAGAAAGTTAACATAATGTTTTCATTGAAACACTCATAAAGATCACACCCTTAAATATGCTGATTTTCCTTGTTTATCATCGTATGTCTATGGGATTTATGTCTATGTCAATGTTTGTCTAAGTCGATGATTGTATATATAATTGTTTATCTATGTCAATTTTTGTATATGCATGTGCAGGTCAGTCTATTTATATGTCAAAATATATCTATGCCAATGTCAAAATATGTCTATGCCAATGTCAAAATATGTCTATGCCAATGTCTAAATATGTCTATGCCAATGTCAAAATATGTCTATGTCAATGTAAGCTTATGTCCATACAAGTAAAACCAACTCTCATGTGTTACAGCCTGGCGAAATCTATGAAAAGGGACCATGCACCACCTGTCGCTGTCGGGAAGATGGACCAGATTGTTCCCGTCTCCAGTGTGGTTGGCCCCAATGTGAAGATGGCGCCCGGCCAGTAAGTCGACCAGGTGACTGTTGCCCCAGCTGTCCATAATGTGGCTGTTGATTTGAGACACCCTATCATAAACGATGAACGCAGAAATAAAGGATTCAATCTTGACTTTTGTTTTCTTGTTTTGTTTTCATCTAACAATGATCATCTTTACATAACCTTTAGAAAGAAAATAAAAAGGAATCTGCTACTAATAAATAACATGAGTATTCCATTAACACTTTACGACATTGCTATTTAAATGAGATTTCCTCGTTCAATTTACGCTAATATTTTCACCGTAATAGTTTTTGTCAACAAACCATTAATTTTTATTGTGTAAAAAAAATAGTGTCGTGATACTGCATGGCTCCTATAATTAGATCTACAAGGAACATTGGACTTGGTGTGTTTAAAAAACACACAAATAAAGTTATAGTCTATATGCTGTAATCTATGGTGGATTAAAGGGGGGTGGGATGAACGGGCTAAAGCCAGGGGCCCCGGACGGTTTGGTGGCCCCGAAATTTTTTATATTTTATGATAAAAGTATAAAATGTTTGCACGAACCCTTGAAAATATAATAAATTAAATAAATTTATAAATATTATCTCTACCACTGATCTCGATTCGGACCTGATAGACTGAAAAATAATAAATTTAGAGAACATAGCATAAATTATAGCTTATATTTAGACAATTTCCGCTGGCTGTGTGGAAAGCGTATAGGCTCGTGATGCAAGCGGTGTTAGGTTCCATTCTCAGCAGTGTAATATACTTTTTTCTTTTCACACTTAATTGTAACATATCACAAACACTTCAAACATTTATTTCTTCGTAATCGTTTTTTTTTCATTATTAATATTTAGTTACAGGCTTATATTAGCTGTTAACAATACTTTTATTTTAAGGGACGCTGGCTGCATAGGGCTCCAATTTCATTACAGCCCGGGGCCCCGTGCAGTCTAAATCGTAAGATTTGACTTAACCCACCGCCCAAGGATAACTGTGGAGATATATATCTCATAGATTCACTTTTATATAGCCTACAAATTGCGTATCATTACATTGATATCTTCTAGCTATTTGAATGTAAACAGTAGATGGCAGAAATAAAAATTTTAGTTTAGCAAAGACGCCATTCACCGCTTTGAATATATTTACAAACAAAGTTAAAAGTAATAGCAAAATAATAAAAGAAATTTTTTTAAAAAATACAAGTATAATTGAGTTGGATTAAAAGAACGAGGACAACAAAGCTGTAACAACACAAAGGCGCTAATGAGCTTGTTTCTCTACAACTACTTAAATGTAAAACCAGAGATGGGAGGAGCAACTTGTTGTATGTCTGGCAAGGGTGAAACTATTGTACTAGCTTTTATTGTTGTGTATGGTGGCCTTTCCGTCCTGATTTGCTTCATTTTTGTTTTCTAAATAATTATTATTTATTTTTTGTTCTGCGGGTTGAGTGGCAGAGTTTATAAATATAAAATTATAAATTCTATGTTGCTATTACCAATATTTGTATGTCATTGATTTTAATAACACTCTTCTTTACCATGTCTAGGAAATAATGTTTAGAGTACTTTGGTAAGGAAAAAATCGTCTATGACATTGATTGAAGTGGATATTTTATTGGTATTTTTTTTATAATTATTTATTATGCTTTTTAATCAAATTTATATGACTTCCATAACCCTTGCATTTTATCACCATCTTCATCAGACAATCAAAACGAAATGATTAGAAACGCAAAACTCACCAATAGTAAGCCAACGATATTGAAATGTTCACAAACAGAACATTTTAACAAATTTGCAACAGCTAGATCATTCAATAATTTGTGCTTATTCTAACATTGGGCTTAACTAAATCTGTGAAGCTATTCGGTATATGAAAGTGTGCTGTCTGAAATTAAGGCGCTAGATGGCGCCACGGTTCGACATCAAGCTGGTTTACTGAATGTTGCCATCAAAACAAATAATTATTTTGAAATCATCTGTTCCTAATTACACGACATTTGGGTAAAGATATTATTTATAAAGTCCGAATGATAAATTATAATATTAACCTTGACATTTGTAAGAACTTTTAGCATATTTCTTTTTTTTTAAAAATATAATAAGCTAAATATTCAGATGTGAACACAAATAACATGATCTGACATGGAAAAATTCTTAACGTTCAAGGTTATAAGGCGCTTCAACTTACTGAAAGTTTTTTTTTTAATTTGATGCTACGTTTCCCCGCCCCAATAATGTCAAGGTTTACAGTAACTACGACATTGACACTACTACAATAATTGTATCTCAAAGGTTAACACAGCCTCCAATAATAAACTTCTGATTTTTACGCACTTTTATCAGTTAACTAACATTAAATGTTATTATTAACTTATTATAAGTGAAAACATCCTGGTTAACCGTAAAGAAGTTTTCAAACTTATTCGTTGGGCTTTGGATTGTCTAGAAATAAACATAAACACATGTATGTTGATATGCTACCCCCACTCCATGTTGTCGTAAAATTACCCATTAAACTATAATACGCACAAAAATGGAACCTATAAGAACTTCAATATTTAAATGACCAAGACGCCATGAAAGACATAATCTCTAGTAACAATAAATATAAACGAAAGGCTCAATGGACTTACAGCCGTAAGGTCATCCACAAGACTGTGATATCTTTATTGCAATCGTTTGTTACTTTCTGTCAATATGTAAAGACTATGGCTGAAGTTACCAGCCGTTATTGTTATATTGTAGACACACTGTCATATTTGTGCATGGTCTGCTGTTGACCGCCAGGAGTTCTTGCGCATAAGGTAACAGCTGTTGCCAGTTCGGATTTGGGGAGGGGGGAGGGGAGAAGGCGCCAGATGGACCAAATCCTGATATCACTGTAAAGTGATGTGGGTAGTAAAAAACCAAGGCCATCTATAATATATATAAATTAGACACACAAACAGATATTTGCTGTAAGCTCCTGATTTGTGACATCATCTCAAATGTTTCGTTGTTTATATTTTATATCAGGAGAATAATATTAAAAATGTTGGAGCTCATTTAAACTTAAAAATATACTTTAAAAAGCAAACATAACAATCAACATTTTGTTTCATGTGATAAGTGTTTATTATGTGTACATTTAACATACCGATAATAGTTATTAACTCAATTTTCCTTGGGAATTGCGTTTTATACAATGGAAATATCTGTGCACATCAGAGGCGTAGCGGAGGGGGCAAGGTGAGGCAAGGGGGGGGGGGAAATGCCCCGGGGGGCACTTTGGCAGAGTCAGCAACTTCCTAGTCTCTATTTCGTTTCTAAAGATGAAAATTTTATTAGAAAAAGGTGGAGTTTTTAATCGACATAAAAGAAAACATAAATAAGAAATTAATAAAAGATATAACTGAACTATTCTAACGCATGCACGGGTTAACTGCCTAACTTTAAACTCTTTATTTGATATAAATTATTCTTATACTAATGCTAATGAACTGGAAAGCCAAGATCTTTACGTATAATGACAGCGTGACACTAATGTGGTGCTAACTATAATTATTGATTCTTCAAACTTGACATCTGCCGCTGATGTAAAAGCTGAACCTACAAAATCCTAACAATTTGAAACATGAGATCTAATGCTCTGAGCACAAAATTATTGCGGTGGGGGCGGCAAATTCCTCTTTGTTTATTAGATAGTAAATATAAATTTAAAATAAAATGTAATATAACAAAAGAAAAGTCAAGATGAAAAATTAAAAGAAAAAAATAAACTATATTATATTACGAGGGTGTTCTAATGCAAAACTTCAACTTCACGAAAAATCTAAAGTCTTCTGGAATTAATATTACTGAGCTGCAAAACATTAAGAATGACAATATGACAAGAATTTGGTGACACATAAAATTGATTAAAATTTGCTTCTAACGTAAACTGCTGGAAAAAATGTTGACGTACTTGTATGGTTTATTCTTCCAAAGAATCCATATTTTAATTTTATTATCTTTTACTTTCTAGTTTAAACTGGTTTGCAGCCCCACGCAACTTCCTGTTTATGGACTTCGATATCTTGGAGTGTCATACGTCGAGTGTATCACAGTCACAAAGCTTTCGTTATGCACACTCACTCCATGCGTCACTCCCTTACATTGAATAACCTGTGAGGGATTTATAGAACAAATACAGCTGAGCATATTGGATGTATAGTGGATGAATGGAGCACTAACTTGTAAATAATAATAATTACAGCTTACACCTCTTTCTGCATTGAACACTTGTACAATAGTGAATATACGAGCAAAATACCCGTGCTACGCTACGGGGTAGGCACAATAAGAATAACTTTGTTTGGTTTTGGGACTCAAATTCTCCTTAAGAATGAATGTAAACGCATCTGGAAATTAGGGTAGTGATAAATCAAACACCTTCTTAATAAAAACAACGATATGTGTGTCGAGAAAAAATAATTTTTTTATTAATTTAAATATTAGCCATCAATGTTAGTATTACTGCTTTAATATAGCATCATCATTAAAATCCTTGGCTCTACAGCCCATGTAGGGCCATGGCTTGCTGAACCTCATCCTTCCATTCAGATCGATTGATGGCTTTCTTTCCGCTTGTTGGAACCCCTATAATAAAGCTTGCTATATATTGTACCAGAATAACAAATGTCGTTAACAGTTAAAAAATTCTAACGGGCAAGGTTCACTTTCTTTTCACGTGAATCAAAACATGAAAACAATATATTTCCACATGATTCCTTTGATTCTTAGAAAACACTCATTTCATTTATAGTCTAAGCATGAAATTAGTTCAAGACGATTAGGATATTTTTAGCCAGATAATATTTGTGAATATTGTGGCTTGGGGATAGAGGAAAATATGGTTTATTTATTATCAAGGCACATGTTCCTTTAACGTGAATAAAAACATAAGAACAATGCTGCTTTTTAAGTATGGGGAAAAATTGATCTCCTTATAAATGTTATGTCAATCATTATATATTCCCGCACATTTTTTCTAATAGTAACAATTCACTTTATATCAATCTTTATTCCCGTTGTATACTATTCAACTTATAAACTCAAAACAGCTTGGCACAAAATGAATTGTTGTCAGTGTGTTTTTTCGACATGAAACGCACTTTCTTATGCTAGATCCTATTTATAAGTCGTAATAACCGTGATATTTCTTTACACTTGATATATTTACAACTTAATTAAAGAACAGTTTTTACCCGAAGCGTATATCATGCAACTGCATTGTTCGAGAAATGTACCCAATTTTTAATGGATTTTTCATCATTTGTTAGGTGTAAGAGTAAAATACATGTGTTAAGATTACTTTTTTCATTAGAAAAGCTCTCCAAAACATTGTTTCTATTTCTAGGCTAAGTATGCCCTTAGTCAAATGAATATTATTTTTTTTGCGCCAGATACTTTACTTTAGTTATGCAATTAGTATTTTCTATTTGGTGGTTGGACACTTCGACCCCGGACGATTCGACCCCGACGGTTCGACCCTGGCTGTTTGACCCCAGGACGTTTTGTCCCCGGTCGTTTCGACTCCTGTCGGTTCGACCACGGAAGGTTCGACCCCGGGGTGATTCGATACCGGACAATTCCGCCAAGGGACGTTTCGACCCCGAACGTTTCAACCCCTTTCTATATACACCGTAGAAAATTATTATTATTTTTGTTTGTATATATAATTTTAAAAATACTGGTTGTCATGTTAGAGGCGCAACATTAGCAGAAATAGAAATAACCAAATCACACACACATACGCACATAGCCCTTCCCCCCCCCTCACACAAACTTGCACCAATAGAAAGCTCTACAGTTTTAACCATAACACGTACTATCATATTGCATTATTCTTGCAATAAGTCTTTTTTATGTGAGCTTTTTCATTCATCTACCAATTAATCCACAACATCCATTCCTTTACAGTTTATGCATGACCTTTATTTAGGACAAATTAGATTTATTTTTATTGAGCTGTTTAATACTTATGTGATTGGGATGCGTAGGGTTGGGAGATTTTTTAATATTGTCTATTTGTTTAAAAAAACACGTTGAATCGCAAGGTTAGGGTTTAAAATTTTACACTGCTGGTTTTCTTAAAAAAGGATATTATTAGTGGCTAAGAAATAGTGCCACACAGGGCTCAGAAATATTGTAAACTCGTTACCCAAGCAATGAAAAGCACCCTTCAAAAAGCTCACAAAGTTGCCCCTCTTTATAAAAATTACAATTCCGCTATTTAACTTACAACAGTGTATAGATATAAATGATTATACACGTACCATTTTTAAAATTTAAAATCCCTGAGGGTTTACTTTCAATACGAATTTCCTTAATGACAGTTTATAATGAAATGGATCCAAAACACTCACTGTATTAAGTAAGCACCTAAGAGAAATACATCTTCCTCCTAACAAATATCTGCAATTGTTTTTTTATGATAAATCACTCGTTGAATGCTTCAAAAGCGGTTCCGTGTTAATTCTTCTTTAAGAAATTTTTATTCTCTTTAATTTTGACTTGTTATAAGCCAGTATAAAATTTTCCTCCATCCGATTATATACATAGATATTTAAAAGCTTATACTAAAATGTAAAATTGATATTTCGTCTACAATTAAATAATTTCTTCACATTTATTTCTATAGATATTTAACAGTGGCTAAGGGAAATTCGTTCGAAACATTTTCGTATGATTTTATTATTTTAAAATAAAATTAAAATGTTTAGAAAGTTTCCATTTCCTTTACAAATAAATATGCATTAATCTTACCCAATTACATAATATTATAACAATAAATAATGCAATTTCAACAGCGACTATAAGTTCTTATCACCGTTTATCTTCCATTGTGGCAATTCATGCGAGTAATCATCCAACTAATAGGCAAGGGCTCATTTCTTCTAAAATCAAACATAAAGTAAAAACCATCGCTGAAAAAATCTTTGGAGATTGTTCTTCTCATTAACAGTTTGTTAAGTCACATTCAAAGACTTTCCGTCATCTTTTTTTCAAGCACCCATGCAGATCCCATCGGCAGAAACTTGAGTTCATAAAATTAACGGAATTTTTCATAATCCAGTGCATAATTTTAACTATACATAAAAGATTACGTGGTAACGTCTTTTCAATATTTAATTTCACTTTTAGCAATCTATGAAATAAATCGTTATTTCACAACTAAAACAAACACACAGTCACACGCACACACAGACGCACATACACACATAATCATAAACACACTCACACACATGCATATTCACACAATTAGATTATAATCAAGATAAAAAAAGTAACATCAAATAAATTAATAGAATAAAAGCTTCATGACGCCACTTAATTTTTTTTTTTACGGCGCGCAAAACCACACCCTCTGTTAATCTCAAAACCCAAAATCATTATGATTTTTACGTCTATATATTCAATTTAAAAAAAAAAGTAATCAAGAGTTGCGTGGTATAGGGGCTTCTGACGGACGCGCTTAGGCGCATTATTATATAGATAACCACACGTATCCTGTTGTTTTTTGTTGTTTTTTTTTGTTGTTGTTGTTGTTGTTGTTTTGCGCTATGTACATTTGTGGATCAGATATGGCCCCACAAATTTTAATAACTAAACTATTTAAAAAAAATAAAAATCGAATGGTAACAAAATTATCACTGTCGGTTTGATGACTGAACATCAATAAGAATCGACCAATACCTTAACTCTAATGAATAACGCCGTGTACTTGAAGGAAACAATAGATTCTAGGATTAACAATTACAACAAAGATATGAAAGGTTCAACTATCTCACTTTCGAATAAGTATTTCAGCACCAATGGTATGGGACGGATATACTCCCACCTACTGGATGCCCTCCTCCCGGTGAGAGTCTAACACGGCTCCCAACTCCTTGGTGCCCCGCCCACTCCTGTCAATAAGGTCAGGGGTACACGTTTGTTTACAAGTCTATAGATCTTTTTGTTTATCCGTGGTGTAGTTAGTTGACATGCAAGTTTATCTGTGTCACCAACATTTAACGCTTGCTAGAGACCGACAAGTTTTTGGAGAGACCAGGATACGCAAATATTTTACAGTTCTTTAAGTAAGGCACCGGGGTTTTCCCTAAGTAGCTATTTATAGCATTAAAAAAAGTAGCTTTAGTCTCAAGATTGATACTTTGAGGATGAAGTAATAAATTTTGGAAATTGATGACGTTGGTTATCTGTCACGCCTAAACCCTATAAATAGTATTTCTGCTTACATATGTTTACAGTGTCTTGTTAGACCTACACACGATGGTGTGCAGTGCGGGATAAATAACGGTGTCACATTGGCGTGAGGACGCAGTCGGGAGTCGACCTGACATCGTATAATAAGGTAAAAAGTTATCTTCACCTCTTGAATACTCTTAGACATTTTTTTCCTAACGGTGTTCTATATAATCATGTGTATTATAACTTATGTATGTTAATTTGACTGTTTCACCACCAGGTAAAGAGTCCATAATAAGTCAGCTGATAGTTAGCGGAACGTACTTGAAATTAATAAAATAACACCTGTTGGCGATGTTACTCGCTTATAAACGCCAATCTCTTAACGACTCGCTTATAAATCACAATATCTTAACCAGAGGCGTCACTAGGGGTGCGGTGGGGGCGGCCGCCGCGGGTGACACCATCAGGGGGTTGACACCTGACTGTAAAATTCTATATATTCCCGTTATTTGGCACTGGAAAACTCGGAGGCGTTCTATGGGTTAAATCTTGAGGAGGTGACACCATGAGCTACCGCCCCGGGTGACACCATGAGCTACCACCCCTGGTGACACCAACCCTAATGACGCCTCTGATCTTAACGACTCGCTCATAAATCCCCATCTCTTAACGACTCGCTTATAAACGAAAATCTTATATAATGAATTGATCACAAAACTCACCAGCTGGCTTCTAATTATAATGACAAAAGAAATAAAGATTAATGTCCACACGGGGCTCAAGTCATAAACGAACGCATGGGAGCTCGCAATCAGTCGTAGCGAAGATAAGGGACAAGGGGGCAAATGGCCCAGGCGGCCTTTTGCCAGGGGTGGTAACTTGTGGTCATTAATTAGTTTCTTAGAAAAATATTTTTAAAAAGTTGGGCTTTTTTATCAAAATAAAATAAAGAAAAAATTAATTGCAGATATAAAGGAACTATTTTAAGGCATATGAACTTTTCAAATAATTGATTTGAACTTATTTCTAATGTAATCTAGAATGATAGTTAATTGGGTTTTCCCGCTTTGTGAATGCTAATGTTAGATTGTGGTGCGCATTATATAAATACATTTTTTATGTGATGTAGTTTTAGGAGATATGACGTCATTTTGACTTTAACTTTAGAATTACTTATTTCAATCGACGTTTAATGGAATCTGGAATGATTTCTCTTGAACAAAAAAGTAAGAAATTCCATGTTGGAAAATGCGTTTAAAGATTAAAGTTTTTATTGCCTGTTTTATAAACAAATATTCATTATTGTGTTTTTAAAAAAAATATTTTATAGTTTTTATAATTTTTCATAATTTTGTTTTAATGTTTTAATTTGACATGCGTTAATTAAAGAGTTTGAGCTCTTTGCTAGCTTCATTCGTTAAGACCACATACACTATTCCAGAATATAAGACATATACCAAACTTATATTAATTTCTCTTTACATTGTTGCTGTATCATTGTCTTATACCAAACTTATATTAATTTCTCTTTACATTGTTGTTGTATCATTGTCTTTTCAAAAATATACTTTTCCAGCATATATTTTAATGACATCCATATTACATCATTCAATATCCAGACTGAATTAAACTAAGATGAAGGAGCTGATCGTGTATGTTGTCATGTTTTCTCTGGTTGGTTACTTGATAGGCTAGAGTTGCGTGAACAATGGCGTCACTTATGCGGTAATTACTACATTCATATTTTTAGCATTTAGACCAAATCATTATCGTTAATAAGTTACCAAGTCAGAATTTTTCATACAAAGAGAGAGCATACTTAATTAAGCATATCTTGAAATTAAATCATTTGCATTTATACGTGTCATGATTTTAAAATAAATAATCTTTAAAATTTTACATTTCTGGGATATAAGCTTAAAAGAACTTTGAATAAATATTGAATAAGGGTTTAAAATGAGTTCTTAGTACTTAGTGCCTAATATTTGGTAAGGTATAGGCCTAGAGTGGACGAAATGTTTTTTTTCCCCATATTCTTTTTGGTTTTGTTATTTGTTTTAGTTACAATAATGAGGACGATTTACAGGCTGCTGCCTTAGTTTTAGTGATTCAAGGTGTTAGCTGAATTCTTAGGCATATAGCTGAGGATCAGATATAATTAACAAGCACAAGTGACTGTTTCCACACTGAAGCAAGGATGACATTGTATTCATTTCTTATCAAATATATTTCACAATTCAAACACAGTTTGCAGTTGCTTTCTTTGAAACATTTAAATGGCATATTTCTTTTCATGTCCACTGAGGGTGCTGATGGATTGAATGTGTTTTTACAAATCGGGATCCGGTCACACTTCCTCAATTTTATGAAACACACAGATGTTTGAATTAAATGCAGATAATTAATACTTTATGATTTTAGTTCGTCTTGTACTTAATGATTTTTTTTAAAAAAGGAAATTTTGAAAAATAATTGTTTTTGTTTGTAATTTAAAATCAAAATATTATTCACCAGTTTATGATAAAACTATATATTTGTATTGTTTTTACAACTTAAAAATTTATTTTTTATAATTTGCGTGTCAATATTTAATAAGTAAAAATAATAAACCAACACCTCCATGTTACAGCCTGGCGAGACCTACAACAAAGGACCTGCACTGAGTGCTATTGTGATCAAAATTTGGAGGCGGACTGTAGTAGCATCCAGTGCGATTGGCCCGAATGTGATGACGGCGCCTGGCCCATTACATTAGAGGGTGAATGTTGCCCTGGTTGTCCTTAATACAGCTGACAATATTAGCCGTCATATAAAAAAAAAAGTCTTGAATGGGTAATATTTTTTTTTTAAATTGTACTTTGTACTCTGACTAAATAAATTTAAAAGTTAATATAACCTAAAGTCTTCAAATTTGTTTGGAATGGACAGAAAACGTCTTAGATTTTCATTTTTTATTTTTTTATTACTATAGAGAAAAATAAAAAAATAACATATCTTAATAGTTAGTTCAATGATTTCGTAATGTGTATATTAGTTCAAGAACATGTTGTTGTATGAAATCTTGAGCTTGACACGTGTTATGGGTAATTTTAATAGTTATTTTTATCGTTGTCTCCTGTACTTGTTGTCCAAACTAGGTACGTAGTCCTGCAAATTTTATTATTTTTTTACCCTTAATTTAATTTTTTGGTGATTATTATCATGCATACGAACCAGAATGATGATAGCATGGATCATGGGCCCTTATTATGTAGACTATGAATCCATGATCAAACTTTGTCATAAGTAAAGAAAAAATATTTTCTATTTATCAAATATATACCATTCGCCACTAATATCATATCGGCATCCTTCCCCCAGGTTGCATTTTCTCGTATGGCTGTGCAGTCTTATCCTTGAATGACAGTTGTTCACATTTCTTGCACACGAGGTCTGTGCTTCCCAATGTTTTGACCTTTCTTTATCTTAGCTCTTCTGTCTGTAGCCCCCTACATCCTTCGCTCTCTGCTTACCATGATAACCACTTAAAAAGCTGAGCTACACGTAGGTCGGTATTCGGTGTTACACTCCAAGTCGCACGTTTCTACCACGGCTGCTTGAAAGACCGCTGGCAAACATTTTTAAATTGGAGCCACCCTCAAAAAAAGTTTTAAGTTAAATTTTATGGCTGCGGAAAAAAAATTTAATTTCTCGACTAGTCAGTAAAAAATGTCATCAATTTCAATTTTTAAAATATTTATTTATTAATATATTATTAATTATTGATATTTAATTATAGTTTGTTTTTTACGTACAAACTTCTCAATTTTTAAAATAAAAATATTTTTAAAAAAGTTTTTAAGATACCACGTTTTGTGAACTAAAAAGAAGAAAATAAATTTTTTCTTGGGCTCTGTTGGAACTTCCCTTCCCCTGGGCTGAGCCAGAACTGTTTTGTTGGATGCACATTGTGGACATTTTGTACATACACACTCTTACACACCAAAATATTTTCGAACTAAAAACGTGGGGCGCATTCGGCTGAAATTAAATGAAGTATCATATATAGACTGTGGAGGAATTTGAAACTGAAAAGTTTAATGTAATAGCATTAATAGACCA
>MUZC01004744.1:24112-50696 GCA_002072015.1 Radix auricularia | reverse complement strand
TTTTTTTTAATTTAAATTATTTAAAACTCCTGAAAAAAAGCTTCATATACACATTTTTAATAAGAGTTCCCATCAAATATACAGGTTGTTACAACCACTACAACTGTTAAAGCTCAGACTTTTTATAATCAAAAGGGTCAATATTATATCATTTTGTTTTACAGAAATATATAATTTTACAAAAATTAAATGCCTTAGGTAGTTATGGTGTGAAGGTCAGTATTAACCTTTCTTAAGACAAAATTTTTAAGTTGGTATCTATAAAAAAAATCATAAAATTATGTGAAAAGGGGGGGGGGGGTATTTTGATATTGCAATGTAATTTTGACGCGTTTGGCATTGATCAATATGAGGGAAAATTTATTTTGCACATTGGAAAGAACGTGAACTTTGATCTTTGCCCCTGTGAACCTGTACGTCAGTGAACATAGTAACGTCAAAAGTTGACTGGGGCTACAGCTGTTCTAGTCCAGGTAGCTTTTGAAATAAAAACAACATACAAATTAATTTTTAGAAGTCCATATTTAGATAAATATTTCTTTTTTTTCTGAATAAAGTGTTGGGGCAACTAGTAAATATTTGTTCGTTACTATTAAAGGGGGTTGACTCATTGAATTTGACTAAAAGTTTTACAATACCAACATTTTTTTAGAATTTTAAATAATCCTACATGTGTAAGTAAATCAGCTGTCCCCAGCGTTCACTCTGCATTAGGCTTCCCGGAAATCACTTCTGCATTTTGGACCCTTAGGGACGTAAAAGCTGAGAAGCCCCCACCCCCACCCCATAGTTAAAATATGACATACAAAAGAAGACGTCCCTGTTATTCTTATATTTTCAAAAAGAACGTTTAATAAGTTTTACCTGTAATATTATAAATTCTGATATTTGACTTGAATCTAAATATATGATTAATTATTTATTTCATTAAAATTTTATTCAAAAGATTCATTCTTTGTAGATATTAATGCTCTGATTTTTTTCAAGTAATTATGAATTAAATATACTTTGAACTTTTCTGTAAGATTTCTGCTTCTTTCAATTTCAAGAAAGACAATCGGAATAACAATGCTGTAGTTATTGTCGATTTTTATACACTGATTACTTATTTACTTATTTTGTAAATGTGCTAAAAGTCACTTATTGAGTATCACTCAATAAGTTAGTCGTCAATTAAGTATCGTTAAGATGTAAAGTGCAGCAGAGTGACACTACCGGGAAAATCTGTTGTGTGATCTGAAGTTATTTAAAATATAGAAATGAATGAATTGACAGTTTGTTGTTGCTAAAGCTCCAAGATAAAATTGAGTGTACATTTGGGGAAATTGCAAACGCAATGACGTGTCCTCTCATTGAATAAAATAATATATTTCAAATGACCTGAAAAACTCTTCGTATAGTACTCGGGATCTTTAAGATATGTTTCTAATATTATATTATTCCACGTGCAAGAAATCATACCCCTGAAAAACTCAGTAAATGTTACAAATTGTTGCTTGGGGTTTGACTCAAAGTTGGAAAATGAAGGGAACATTTTGTGAAAAAATTTGGCGACAGCATTCAAGATCATTAAGGCTGATACACCCGAAAAAAAACAAAGTTTTTGACTATAAATCCTTTATATATGATACATAACTAACAGAATAATAATACGCATGGCTCAACAATCCAAAAATCCAAAATTTTAGTCATCTTTCAAATATATAACGGATTTATACATTTTTTTAAAAAAATATATAGTCTTCCAGCTCAAATTCAGCTCGAGTTGATCATGGGAAAAAGTTTATGAAAACATGTTTAACATTTACAGATCGGGAATATTCTATATATTTTTAAAACATCGTCAATTAAATACGCACAGCTAAGCGCAACAGGAAAGTATTAAAAAAAAAGGTCGTTAAATATAACACGCAAAGCGACACTTAGCACAAGAACTAACACGCTATATAGATAAAAATAGAGACAATCTACAAATTCATTAATTTAATTACAGTACATTTTATTAACTGAATTAATGAAACATCATTTTTATCATGGGCGCTGCCTTCTTGCAAAATTTCAGCTCACTGGCATATGTGGAAGTGGTTAGAAATCGACCCAAAGTTTATTCGGGAAGCAGACGCCTCAAAAGAATATAACGGATTTAAAAATAGCGTTTTTTTATTTCATAAAGTTTTGAAAGACCTGACATTATGTTACTAACCAGTAACTTATTTAACATCATTGATATTAACTATAAACGGGTTGATATGAATCATAATTAACAATTCACACAACTTTTAAAAAAAAATCCAATTCAAGTAAAATAAATATTTTAAATATAGAATTAATATTACTTTCGGTAAATTTTTTTAAAATTCCATTCTCCGTAGAATTTAAAACCTCTTCTATATTAGCCGTTATTTTTATTAACATTATTGGCTACTTAATGTGTCACTAAAAATTGACACTAAAAGTGGTATTGAGTTTTGAATGATTTGGCTCCAAATCACGTGAGCATAGGATAGAATCCTAAAGTTCTTTCAAAAATACTATTACATTTTGCGTTAGAAGCAAGAAATGGTGAGCTTACAAATTTTCCACACAAATAGTCATTATTAGCATTCTTTCCTCATGTAATTGAAAACAATTGACCTAAATATTTAACGATGATCACTCATAGATGTTCTTCTTAAAAGACATAATAGTTTCCATTCTTTAGAATGTGAAGCAATGGCCTCAGTTAAATCGTTCATTATGATTATTATTTAAAATGTCACCTTATACACGCAAGCAACTAAATAAATTATTAAGATAGAATATATCGTTAAAAAATCCCTTTTACAAATTTTCTTTGACCATGTTTTCCTTAGATTATATTACAAAAAGTCCTTAAAAGCTTTATCAACAAATTTGCCGGACTAATGATTGAAAATCGTGCATCATTGTTACATTTTTTTATAAAAATGTAGGTGCACGGGTAATGTTTTATTCAATCAAACACATATCTGAAATATGAAAGAAACGAATGACAATTATTGTTTTAGTGGAGAGGGTTCAAGGTAACTAGAACATTATTTAGTTAACAGGGTCAACAGAAAACCTGAAACTGGTATTATTACCAGAATCAACCTTGAAATATGTTACCATCACACCAAAAAAAAACCCTAATAATTATTACGTCACGTCCTTAGTCAAAAATAAACACAATTAACATTTGTTCCTAATGCCTACTACAATCAGACAGATGAAAAAACTGTCAACTTTTATGTCTTCTATAAAAGAAGGATATAATGTGAGTCTGAAGCTAGATCAGCCTGATTCTGATATACGCTGCTGTATGTTTGGTGATCACTGGCAGCTCTAAGATAACAGAACGATTGTTACATTTGTTACTTTAGCAAAGGTATAAATGACTTCAATACCTGGTTTTATTTCGTGGTCAGATACATTGAAGTGCTAGGCTATCATGTGTAACGTTCTTAATTGTGTGAAGTCTACTGAGCAAGGGCCAAGTCACATTTCTCTATAGATGGAAGTTAATGGCTAAAACTCAAAGATAGTTTTATTATTTTCCTAGCAGCTTTACCAAGTTAATAGAGCATATTTTAATCAGTAATATACATTGAAATAAATGTACATTCAGATGCACTTTTTAAAAAAAATTATACAAATATAAAGTGACAAATTCTATAGAACAAAAATTAAAAATTTAGTGTTATTAAAGAGGAATTATGCTTAAAAAAACTTTGCTGACAGAGCTGAATGGATTTTTTTTTCAAATTGGCAACATTATGTAATATAGGTTAAAATAGGTTTTACCACATAAGTTCACTGCCTTTAATGAAAAAAATTTAACTGAACGTACAAAGGAACGCGGGGCGTCATGTAATTGCAAATATGTTGTTTTAAATCGGTTTCTCATTAAAACAATTGTAATATTGGTTTAAAATGATTTGTCTTTTATACTCCAGATAAAAAAATATTTAAGAATGAAGACTTTCCTGGTAAGCTGTATTCTGTTGTCTCTTGCTGGTGTTCTGACGGCCAAGGAGTGTGAATACGATGGCGTCACATACAAGGCAAGTTGAAGATTTAAATAGAACTGACTAACTCAATGTTCATTTAACTAGGGAACCAGAGTAATACAAGCTGGAGCAACGGTTTAAAGCAACACGTTTCAAATACAGAAAATAACACATATTCATCAAATTTAGCATATACTGATATTGAAGTAGATGCCATTTCACTACAAAGAAATGCTATGGTTTTTGTAAGATAATGCCAATGTAAGTGTCTATCAAAATGTCAATGTCCGTACAAGTAAAACCAAATCTTGTATGTCATAGCCTGGTGACATCTATGACGAGGGACCATGCGCCATCTGTTACTGCGTGAATGACGGGGCAGCGTGTTTAAGAATCGAGGGTGTGGTGCCCACATGTGAACCTGGCGCTCCGTCAATAGTTGCTACTATATTTGTGCGTTGTCCAAGGAGCCAATAACCTGGCGCTCCGTCAATAGTTGCTACTATATTTGTGTGTTGTCCAAGGAGTCCATAACCTGACTGTTAATATGAGGAAACCTATATCAAACAAGTGACTCAAAAATAAACGATTTAAAGTTTTCTTTTGTTTATTTTATTTTATTTTTAACAATATTATTTTTGTTTGTTTGTTTGTTTGTTTTTGTTATGAAAGGAATAATTTTTATCTAATCTTTAAGAACGTTAATCTGCCTATACAATATAAAATACGTAATCACTATTTCCTTCAACGCTTTTGAAGAATCAATGGAGGTTGGAGGTGGATTGGCCATACACTAAGAAAACCTGCTTCTAATACAACAAAGCAAGCCCTAAAATGGAACCCAAACGGTTAGCGGAAAAGAAGCCGTCCATGTGACACTTGGCACCGGGAATGGGAGGCAGACTTCAAAATATTTGGCTGTGAATGAAAGATCCTTGAGAATCTGGGCCAGATAGAGATGCCTGGAGTTCTCTCGTAGGTGACCTATGACCTTGGAGGAAGCGCAGATGCCTACGATAATCGGTGGATGTCCCTCATGAACGAGAAGCCTAAGCAACAACTCTACAGAAATCATCTAAATTAAATCATACTTGTGTTGTCTTTGTAAACGTTTTTGTCAACATATTTAGTTTTTATTGCTTACTTAAAAGAAAAACGTACAAATGAATTAATTGAGATAATCTAAAATATAATTAATTTAATTAAGGTACATTCGAGCAATATGTAATTTATGTAATTTTGATGGAATGTATTGTTAGGTGACTAAAATCTAGGTGCAAAGTTTCAGTTCAATAAGAGTCTTTTTATTTGGGGTTTGGGTGGGTGGTACCACGAAAAGACAGTGAAGCTAATATAAAGGATTTAAAAAGCTGGGCCACTGCTGCATGGCTTAATTAATTATAAACAACAACGGACATAATAAATATTTATTATATTATATGTTATTATTATATTGAATTTAATTAGAAGAATTTATAAAGTGAGATATTTTGTAATGGACATATTTTACATAAAATTTATAATCGAAACTAATCTAAACAATAGAATAACAGGTGATATTTTTAAAAAAATAGTCACTAGTATGCACTTATTGCATAATTTTAGAATAGAGGTCTCCAAACTTTTCTACCGAAGGGCCGCATTAACTGTTAAACAGCAGTTTGGGGTCGACTACTAACCAAATAGATGTTATGATTAAAAACGACTAAATACAGATTTTTAATTTTTTTTTTTTTAATTTATTCTACATTATATCTAGTAAGCATTTCGGTCCCGTTTTTGACCTCTGCATATAATTTGAACATAATTGGAAGGACCTAAACCCTCTATCTGGTATTGTTCAGGAGTAGTTGCTTGTACAAGTTCAAACAGATAGTACAGACTTTTCAATTGTTGAAACGCAATGTTTCCCATGAAAAAATTCGTTAAAAATAAAACAACAAAAAAACCTTACAGAACGAAGTAAAAGATCTAGGCAAACAAATAAAACACTGCCTCTGTGGAGTCGCGCCAAGCGAAGTGTAAGAGACACAGAAAAATACAATCTTTGGGATGATTTTGTGGGCGCCATCAAAAGCCCAATGGCCGCTATTTATAAAGTAGTGGTTGACGAACCAACAGCATCCCTATCCAGTATTGTAAGCTTTTGGGTGCATTAAAGTTCTCCATACACTATTCCCCCACGAAATGTTGGGAGGGGGTATGTTCTTTATGAATAGCGAAAAACCGCGAAATTGAATGCAGTTTTAAAACGCCTGTGTCATATTTTATACGGTACTATATGCTTCTGAAACTCTTTCTAAAGACATTCTTACTCTTGAATACAGTACTACTTCTGTAGTAATGATAAAGTAAACAAATTTTATTTTTTTGCTGCAACAATCTATTAATAAAAAAAAGAATCGTAAGTAAAGGAGGACAGTAACAAAACATAGCATAGTTACACATACTGTATTTGTTGAATCGTGTGGACCCGCTCTGTATGCAACAGTCGGGCCACCGAATATTCTATAGTAAATAGTAATGCTCTACTGGGCCTATAACTTACACTAACAAAGATTAACTATGAGACTATACGAATAACTCAAAAAACGCCTCTGTGAATATAACAGAGAATGACATTTAATGCTAAAGAATCAACAACAAATAAAAAAAAACAGATACTCAATATGTACACTGACAAACTAATTTAGACAAATCTATGAACATGACCCGACTTCCCTGGTCAGCGGGGTGGGTCGAGTAGATGATTGACAAGTCGCCTATCGTCGCTGCTTCAACCGCTCCGCAGTCAAGCGTATCGTCTCCCAATTGGATCGGGCGATGTCTTCCCCTGACGTCCGTCAGTGGTCACGCAATGCCACTAGTACTGAGCGACAGCTAGGGTTGGTCAACGCGATGATCCTCTTTCAATGGGTCTCACACGTGAGGCAAGGCCACCTTGTCCCTTCCTCTCAACACCAGCACGTCTTCTGCCTGGTCTGCTCTTCTGTAGTGTTACTTAGTAGTGCTAACCTACTAATACCAACTTTACTATACTAGCTGAAAACAATAATATCGACAAGCCTTAACTGACTATAAATACATCAATTTCATCAATACATATATAAGACTGATAAGCATTTAACCCTAACCTATACACAATACATTTGAACTTATCTAACTATAACTACTCAAACCTGAAAACAGACTTCCCAGCTAGGCTCACGACTCCTCACAGTTTTATCACTTTAGGTCTAAGAGTGATCTGTGTTCTTCTGAGAGCGAGAGAACGCCTTAAGGTTTGGGTAGAGTAGACCCCTGGCCATGCCATGACGGCGTCTGTCCTACATTTCTAGCCATTCTATTGGTAGGATCTTAATAGTTCTGGGTGGTACCTGTGCTAACTTTCTTCTGGTTGGTCAGACCCTAAGTCCCAGTAACTTTTTGGTGACCCCTTTCAACATCGGCTATCAGACTTTGTCCTAGCAAAAAAATGTAGCATCCCTACAAAAATGGCTGACCTAAATATCACATTTCGCCCTTATAAACTGTAGGCGACCTTTCACCAGCGTCACCAACTTTACTCTTTGTCCCTTCAAAGTTAACTTAGCGTCCCTAACAGAATTAAAATACGTTGGTTGGGTCTAACACCTATCCCAAACGGTTCTAAAATATGTAAGCTTCTCAACCTATTACTGAGGGACTCAACAGTATTATTGTAATTATTATTGTATTATTATGCATTCAACATTTGCATTTGATTTGAAACAAATGGAAAATAATTAAAGGCAAATTAATTATACAGACTAATACAGCACGCACAGTTCATGTAAACAGTCATCAATGAGCTGTAAGCAATCAAATACTTAAGTGGAATTTGTATTAAAAAAATTTTGATGTGACGCCACTTTTCTTAAACACCCCCCCTCTCCTTGTCACACATCGTCACAAAAGTGTTACCCCCTCTCGCCCGCTATATCATTTATTGATGGTGACAATGAGGTGGATTGATTGCATTGTTTGCATTCTATTCGGTCTTAACGGCGAAAATTATGTGACGTTTCAAACGGAAAATTTTGACGTGTACAATTTTTAAAGCCCGTTGGGAACACAAGATGATGTTTTAAAATTGAAGCGTCCAGCTGGTTTCCTAAATGATAACATAAAAACAGACGAGTTTTTGTTTGACACCAAAAACTGGAACAATCTGTTACTAATTATTACTAATTAAACGACATGTGGGTAAAGATGTTAACATTTTGAATAACGTCTAAAGTCAGATTCATGATAAATTATGGTTCTCACCATTTGACATTTCTATAGAATTTTTTTGTTTACGGTTTTGTTTTAATAATAAAATAAAAAAGAATATGCTTAAAGACAATATAAGATGGTCTGTATATGAGATCCCTTTACATTGAAGATAATGATGAATTTCGTCTTTCTGAAATTTGCCCAGGACAAAAATATCAAGATATACAATGACAACGCAACTGAAAATATTGCAATAATTGTGCCGCAAAGGTTAACAAAGCCTCAATTTGTTTTGCTTCATTTCTTACCGAAACTTTATAGATAGATAGATAGATAGATAGATAGATAGATAGATAGATAGATAGATAGATAGATAGATAGATAGATAGATAGATTGATGGATTGATGGATTGATGGATTGATGAATGGTTGTAGATGGGTGGATGGATGGGTGGATGGGTGGGTGGATAGGTGGATGTATGGATGGATGGATGGATTGATGGATGGATGAATGGATTGATGGATGGATGGATGGATAGTGTGAGTGCTCGGGAGCCACGCAGAATGACTGGGAGTATTTGTCGGAAATACCAACACAATAGTATTATTTTCCCCCCGAAACAGGTGCATCTCACCTGTGAGACCACGTAACAACCTGTCAACTGCCTGGAATACATATACATGTGTCATTGGCGCCTCGTCCCATAAAACCAATTTGGATTGCAGAATATGTTGCGCGTGTTGGGGGATAGATTTGATATTGCATGTAGAAGTAGTAGCGAGTTTTAACGGTATTTTAAACACGGAATGTGCAGTACGTCCACCCGGTTATAATATTTCATCTATTTCTTTAGAGAAGCATGAGGTATTAACGTTCGGTGTCGTTAATGGCATTCTACCGATCACTATTGTGCCTCCTTTAATTCTCTTTTGCCATTTTCCGGAGGATTTTTGTAATGTGTAATGTTATGGAACATCATTGTAATGTAACTCCACAACTTTGGGATCCACTTTGTTGAGTTCAAACCAAGCTAAGAGCATGGTGTTTTGTTGGTGTGTTTTTGTAGCGCTCGTTCTTCGTGACCCTCATGAAAAAGACGATTTGTTTTTCTGGCAAGTGAACCGGTAATCGTGTAATAGCGTGCGATTTTTCTGAAAGACTGTATTCTTTTAAAAGCCAGATAGCCTCAGGAGTACTAACATACCTACCCAAAGGAAAGTTTGTATTTCGTTATGTTGGAAAACATCCGCTGGCTCCTTCTGAAGTGCAATGAATGCAGCATCGTGTTATTTGTAGACATACTTATATAGATACATTGAATGTACAAGCACTTTTCAACCTTAATGTGAGCATAGTTTTTTAAGTAAGCCAGGGATAATAAGGTACTATCCAACGTATTTGCCAACAATGACTGTTTACTATGGTATATGGGGTACCCTTGTGTGTTTTCAGGCCTTAGAACAATTGCGGACAATTGCCATCGCGTCTTGGTAGTTCTGTTGCATGTAGCGTGGACTGCCTTGAAACGTAGAGGGAAGAATGATCAACTGTCTAGGGCGAAGTTTATTATTTTGTTCTTTCGCAGCAATAGCATCCATTAGTCCCCTGTATTGTTCTACGTGCGCAAATCTTGTTGATGGGAGTTTATGTAATGTAAACGCGTGCCTTTTGTTCTGACATATGCGTCGACGAATTATTACTGGAAGAGTGTGCCGCTGGAATGCAAGATGCTGAATGAAGGACGAATGGCAAGCCTGTTAGCATAAAATTGGTGTTGTGTCATTCGGGTTCTGTTCGTGGTTCACTTTTTTTCAACATGGATCAATTTTATGTGCCAGTCTGGATCTCCGTAAGGAAATAGCAATGGATAAAACATGGGGTCACAGTTCATAATGAGTTTAAAAAATACGCTTGTTAGCATCTCCCCTTGGGTATGTGCAAATATCGCGTTGTGCAGGAGGTTCCCCATCTTCCCCTACAAAGGTAGCAGCAACATCAGTTGGACAGGATGGCACGTTATACCTTCTCATATCCAGAGTTAGATATTTCATGAATACAATTCGTACAGCAGAAACATGGTTTCTATGAGTGATAATGTCTTGCATTTGCATTTTCGATTTATTGAAGGGGTTAACCTGTAGTGTCATTTTGTTTAGTTGCAACAACAAAATATCACTGCAAAAACCCGTTTTGAAAACGTTGAGTGGTAGCCTCAGCAGAATCGAAGTTATATAGTTGACCGTATCCAGGGTGCATGTTAGGATTGATTTTCAAAGGAGAGACTTGATGATAAATTTGACCGTGCATTCAGAAAGCATACGGCCGATGGACAGGTGGTTGAGCGATGTGGGCGCCCATTGATGCGTAAGCTAAAGCAGAGTTGTATTCCTTGATATGATCACGGAAGTGTCTGGACAGTGGATTCTTGCAACTCAAAAGCTTTTGTTTACTTCTGATGGCCAATGAAGAGCATTGCAATAAGTACCCAGTGAGGTAGGTAGTCCAATGTTAACTTCCTCGGTGGAAATGGCAGTTTATACTTGAAACACAGTGGAATGTTGAATCCAATAAATGTGCATGTGGTTTGCGAGAAAATGCCACTGTTTGAAAGAATATTTGCAATTTACACACTCAAAGAATGTGGCTTAGCTGTGTGTTTGTGTATGTTTCTTGAGTAATGATGATGTTGTGAACGATTCAAGGAAGTATTGACACTGCAAGGATTTCTTGAGGGCCTGGGCTTTAAATGGTTATTTAGATTTCTGCATGCGTAAAAATCATTGTACCAAATGCTGCAAACAAATGTTATAGAATGTGTTTTGACATGTACCTGTTACGTTTTTTGTAAGCGCTTCTTGTGTGTGCGAGTTGTTTTGAAGCATTGCTGGCAATGTTTAGTTGATGTGTTTTTAAATGTGCGTTGATATAATCCTAGATTCTAAAGGTTTTTGGAAAAATGGGGCATTTAAAGTCCTGCATGGAATGCATTTGTTAACGAGAATGTGTTTTTAAATGTGGATTGAGATTAGATTTTGGTTTGAAATGTTTAGAGCAAATGTTGCAATGAAAATCCGGCCTTCGTAAATTTTCATAAGTAACAGGAGAGTGAGAAGGTGACGTCACATCAGTGTGGAGATCACATGGGTGTGTAATGTTGGTACAACGGCCGACGTTGTCAACAGATGGCACTCGAAGATCATCACGTGTGTTTGTGACAGGAAAAAGAACTTTGCATTGGCCATGATCCGATGGTCCGCTAAATAGCAGGGATATTAAGAGACTTTGACCAAGTTTTTTAACTCGAGGTGGGTCATGCGGAGGATGTCGTAAGTGAATAATGATAGTAGCTGGAAGTATTAGATAAATCGCCGCAATTTCAGCCTCGCCACCATAAATAACGGAAGTATTCATGATTTGAGCTGATTGTGTGACTGTGCTTTTATGAATAAGAACAACAGAAAGGGCGTCGCCATAGTTCACCCAGTGGTCGCAAAAAAATCTCACAGTCATTTTGCGAAGTCGATGACATTTTTCCAGAAATATTCGACTGATAGAAATAAACAGTTACCTGATGAAGGAATTTCGACTTCATTGAAAGACCTGATGACTCCATGCAAGTATGTGCAGCGGTGGCCATTGTCAGGAAACGAAGGGTCAAAACGAAAAAGATGCCAGAAATGAGAGACCTGTTAGCAAATCAAGCCATAAAGTTGCTCAGACGACTGAAGGAGATACGAAATCGACTGAGGATACAGGAGCGATGAGGTACACATTACTACGGGTTCACACAATTGCGTATGCCTAGAGAGCGATGAAGGGCGCCTAAAGTATTCTTTTTATAAAAGTAATTGTTGAGAAAAATGTATGATTACTCTTCTGTCACTGAGCACAATGGAAAGCACGAAGTTATTTGAAAAGTCATGTTCGAAAAGAAAGTAGGAAAAGAACAGGCAAATCCTTTAAAAAATGAAAATGTAATGTCTTAGCTGGGGATTGATCCTGCTTGTTCGCTTGTTAGGCGAATGTTATAACCATTACTCTACTGAATACATGAAATTGTATTGTTCTGAAAGAAAAAACTAATTGACTTCAATTCAACGACGTTATTAATGACCCCCTCCCCCACGTTGTTTCTACCTTTTCTTGCAATCTGATTGGTCGGCTGGATCAGAGGTCAAACAGCTGGCTACTTCGTGTCCGCAATCGTTGGGCCATGTAGAGAATTATATATATATAGATAATGTTGTTAGTAATCATACAAGGTGCGTACCCACTTTCATTTTTTATATCTAGATAAATAATGACATTAAAGAAGGTTCCCTAGCCCAATTGGTTGCAAGATGTACATTTTGAAACATTATTCATATCTATTTGGATCATATTTAATGTATAATCGCTATTTGTCAAGAAAATGGCACAGAATGCGAACTGAAATCTTAAACGTTAAAAAAAAATAATAATAATTAGTGCCCCCGGCTCGAAGGGATTAATATTAGAAATTGTATCCAATGTCCTATAGAATTCATGTATTGGCTATCAAGTTATTTTACACCAAGTATGGTTACGTTCTATCCGTTTTTCCCATGTCGTTAACGTTTAAACAATTAGTATATATCTCATATAGGCAAAAAAATGCTTAACGTTTACAAAATTAAACATTTTAACCCCAGCACAAAGCAATTAACATTAGGATTTCAATGCCGTATTGTATTTTAGTGGCTGGGTAGCCAAGTCAATAGTGTTGAGAAATGACTATCGCTAACAAAGTCCTTCGCTGACCTGGAGAGGGATGAACGCCGCCAGAGTGTGGAAAGCCAGAGAATGTTCTAATGAAAACATTATAAACTCTACGACCTCGAAAAAAATAGGTTACCAAACAAAAAGAAAATAAATGTGTTTTAATATGGGCTTTAAAGTATGTGTGTATTAAGTTTGGTCAAGATCCATTCATTTTCCATGTAGCTAACTCTTATACTGTTAACGCTTGACTGTTACTCAACACATACCGGCTCGGTCGTCGCCAGAGTTAACAAGGGCCGCGTCTACCACTGCACACCAGGGTGGGAACGTAAAATCTACTACTGGTGCACCACAACCAACACCCCCATACAATCTTAAAAGAAGAGGAGACATAATTATTGGCACATGGAATGTAAGAACCTTAAATGCGACAGGAAAAGTGAAAGAACTGATCCA
Source organism: Radix auricularia (assembly GCA_002072015.1). Taxonomy (NCBI): domain Eukaryota; kingdom Metazoa; phylum Mollusca; class Gastropoda; family Lymnaeidae; genus Radix; species Radix auricularia. The sequence goes on along the minus strand of MUZC01004744.1, from coordinate 37,256 downwards.
CGAACAGGAACGATACCAATGGAATGTCATCGGACTGTGTGAGACCCGATGGAAAAGCTCTCAACAGAAGAGGGACACAAAATCTAGTTCAACGGCAGGGAGGACAGACATGAACATGGAGTTGGATTCCTCATCCATAAAAATACAACAAACTCAGTCATAGGTTGTCGTCCTGTCTCCAGCCGCATCATCACTATTCGCCTGAAAGCAACACCCTTCAATATCACAATTATACAGACATATGCTCCTACATCCAACCATGATGTAATTGAAATTGAGGCCTTCTATGACCAAGTACAGGACATCATGGATCATACACCAAAGTAAGATATTATCGTCGTCGACTGGAATGCGAAGATTGGAGTAGATGCATGTACTAACTGGGCAGATACTTGCGGACAACTTTGCAATGACCTGACCAACCATAGAGGGTTCGACTCCTCGAATTTGCACGATACAACAACCTCCTTCTAGCTAAAACAATTAGTCACCATAAAAAAACAACAGAATATGGACTTTGCACAGCCCAGGCGGGGAACATAGTTACCAAATAGACTACATACTTGTCAAAAGACGATTTAAATCATGCTTTAAAGCAGCTAATACTAGAAGCTTCACTAAAGCGGATATCGGCAGCGACCATAATCTGGTGCTGATGACTTTCCATCTACACCTGAAAAGGATAGCAAAATAAAGCAATTCACGATTACGCTTCGACCTTGAAAAAATGGAAGATCCAGAAATCGCAGAGGCGTTCAGGGCAAAAATTGGAGGGACATTTGCTCCACTGACCACACTATGTGAGTCGGAAATGGATATGGACATAGATCTAATCACTGATACCTTCAATGCAACAATAATTGAGGCAGCAAAAATGATACTTGGAAAGAAACATGCAATAAAAAAACTATGGTTCTCCACTTACATCCTAGAGCTATGCGATGAGAGAAGAAAACTTAAACCTAAAGAATACTGCAGAAGGAGCAACCATATACAGAGCAATCAATAAAAAGATCAGGAAAGAAATCAATAAAGCAAAAACAAACTGGAAATCTACTAAGGAACAACTCAAAAACGGCAGATCTGACATCCACCAAGCAAGGTCGCATCTCAACAATACAAGATAAATCTGCGAAATGTATTACAGAAGAACAAGAAATGATAAAAAGATGGACCGAATACTGTTCTGAGCTATACAATGAAGACTCAAAGGGCGATGAATCAGTGCTCAATTGCCAAACGTCAACAAACATAGACATGCATTCCATTCTCCGTGATGAGGTGGAACTGGCTGTGCGAAAGCTGAAAAAGGGGAAATCGGCTGGAGCAGACAACATTCCAGGTGAACTGATTCAGGCAGGAGGTGACCAAGTAATAAACATTCTAACAAACATGTGCAACAAGATCTGGAAGACAGGAGAATGGCCAACACCCTGGACTCAATCGCTAGTTATAACGCTCCCAAAGAAGGGTAATTTACAATTGTGTCAGTTAATCATCACAAATTCTTCAACTTCTTGTGCAGGTAGACGCATGATATTAACGGATGGTAGCAGGCAAACTTATCACTCAATTGTAGTTGTTTATTTTAAACATTATATTAGCTAAATTACAAGTTTAAAAAACTTTGGATACTGTGTAATTGTATTTTTACAAAACTTTGAAGTTATAAACTTGAAGGATTAGATTAAAATTCTTTACCTTATTAAAATTACATTTTTCATTTTTTAGCCCTTGGCAACTAATCTCTTTTTCGTTAAAGTTTAAGACATTTTAACCATTCGATTACGTTCGATCTCTTAAAACAAATTCTGACTATCAAATATATTCATCATGATCCTAATTGAAATATGTTGTTGTTATGAACTATAATCTTAAACCCTTTTTAGTTTTTTAGTATATATCTCAGTTTTTTTTAAAAAATAATTTTTAAAGTAAAAACAATTTTTAGGGTTGGGTCAAGTATGCCGTTTTTAACATTAGTTATATAAAAGGTAATTTTAATAGTTTCTACTGAGTAAATGGATAACATATTGACCAAATGTGATTTAAACAAATTATACATTTTTCAATGGGATAATGAACATCTAACGTCTGTTCCAAGACGGTTTAGTTAATATTTTTAGTAAATCCATAATGATCCCGATTGAAATCAAAGGGGTTTTGTATTAGTGTTTATCGGTTCTAAACGCTAACTAAAATCTTAAATAACCGCTGCAAAACGCGGGTAATTAGCTAGTAACTAATGTAAATGGAAACAAAAAAGGGGCCCCCGGCCACCATGAATGTCAATAATCAAATTTATTTTTCACATAAGCCATTCCGTAAACTTTCCTTAAGTTTCATCTTGATCGGAGGAATAGTTTTGTCTACCTTAATGGACTAACATACATACATTGATTTTTATACATATAGATTTATATACATACGCTATAGATCTACATGACATTAAGGGTCCCTAGGCCCAGTACGTGCAAAATGTAAATTTTATCGGGAAAATTGCGTTTATACATTTGAAATGTCTTTCCGGTATGATCGAGCTTGCTCAAGCAAATATTCCTGAACCATATGAGATAGAAGGTTCGGGTCTTTTGAAAATATGTTTAAAAGGTTCCAATGATGTAGACAAGCACACAAAAAAATTACTGAAAATGTTTACTGAATTTCCTAATACGAAACAAACTCGTATGCACTGATTCAAATTACAGAACTAAATAGCGATCCGAAAAGCTTGAAGTGAAGAAGATTCAATCTGCAAACAATTTCAGAAATTCAATTTCAATGTTTCAACTTTTGGTACGACTTAGTGTTGTACTTTAATTCCATCAGCAAATAATTACACAAATATTTCTCTATCCCATGCATCTGTAGTTGACAGTATGGAACATACTTGCTAGGGGTTAAAAATCTGACATAAATTTCGAATTTTAAACAGCAATAGCAAAATTAATATAAAATACATGGCCACGAACCTTGAAGTTGTACACCTTTCTAAAGAAACGAGAGTGTCAAAAATAAGTAAAGCGATGTCCATATCAAGGAGAAGATGTAGGATTTTTAAATGCACACGAACAATTTTTAGCATGTTTTTAAAAACCTAATTGTTGATGTGGCATTAGTGTTTGAACAACTACGGTGGCTTCATAACTCATTAGGATTTATTTATAACTTTCATCATTTCACACACACAAAAGCAAACACACAAAAGCACACTCACGCGACACTCACACACACATGCACACATACACACACGCAATGATCTATTGAATATCATTATGAATCTGAAGAAAAATTTAATTATTTATTTACTATTTTAATTATACTTAAGAATTAAAATTGTTGGATGGGTCTCGCTTCTCATCTACTTCATTTGACCTGAGGCTCCTCTCATCAAATTTGCCTTGGGCCCGCATTCTCAGCGACGGCCCTGGTCATAACTACAACTTATCTAACAGAAGTGATGAAAGACTTAAACTCACTACCCTCACGCCAGGCTCAAAAACTGTCACGTTAAGCGTCTGCAGCTGCCGTAACTCTAGCAATATCTGGATGAAGAGAATGCACGATCTCTTAGTTCCAGTATTTATAAGGCACTCGCAAATGCTGTGTGCTTCTCTGACCTGATTTGTTATAGGACGCTCTACTGACTCAACTACTCTACTGATTTCAATTAGTCAAAAGTTCTTAGAAAGGTGCAATCATCACGTGTGTCCCACGCCTGCGTTAAGGCATGTGTTTCTCCGGTGGTTCTCAAAAAATGACTCATTTATTCTACTTAAACGGGAAAATGTAAATTATAAATATGTGTTTCCTATACTTAAATATTTAATGTGATTTAGAAAAGCAACGGACTACGTCAACTATGTCGCTTTTTGTAGCTTTTCTAAAAATAAAAATAAAAAACAATATTTTTTTAAAAAATATATATTAAAAATTTTTAAAAAAATAAAATTAGTAAATGTACAGAAAGTAGTTGCCATTTCTTTTAAATAAAACATTAAAAAACGTTATGTTTTTTTTATTTGCTTTTAAAATGATGTTATTTACAAATTTTTCAACATATGTAACTACGATTGTATATTTAAGTATAAGTGTTTGTATGCAGTAGCGTAGCTATGGGGGCGGTGGGGGTGGTCCACCCCGGTCGGCCTTCATTCAAAGGGCGGCGGTTGTGGGCATTTAAAAATTAAATCCATTTCCAAAAAACGCCCTTTTCTTTTGAAGGGGGAAAACCATGGTGAAACAAAAAGAAGTTTTATTTTGAGTTTTAATTAACGGATTCCTGCAAAAAAAAAATTACATAGTTGTTGTTATAACTAACTCAAAACCGTTTAAAAATTTTAAATCGCTCAAAAAAAACGTAACGAGTTGTTTGGAAAATTAAGCGGTATACATCACAGATGGCGCTTTTATAAGAAAACATCACAAAAATAGCAACACATCACCGCTGTTCCGAAAATATGTACTCTTAACATCATCAAGACAGTTTTTGTGTGGAATTTCGATATTAGCAGAATGATGCCCTTACAAGTGCCTACATGACATGGTGGTTCGAATATTGTGTTTACCTTACAAGTGCTAAATTATATTACTGCTTCAGGTTTCATAAAATTCTTGTAAGATAGCTTATTAAAAATTAAATTTACTTTGTTTTTATTGCATTAACATAGAACGTAAAGCTTGTGTTTTTCATTAAAATAAGGTCATTCATTGAAAATGAACGGACATTCATTTTTTATGTTAATAAACACCACAATAACACAAATAATTCCGAAAAATATATACTTAAAAATTTCAAGCGTCTTGGCAAAATTGACAAATGAGGTAAATAGTAAAACGAGATCAGATGCTGAAATTTTACTCAGTTCAATGCAATCTTTTTCTTTTCTATGGTATCTCAATTTAAAGAAACCCGTCTTTTTTAAATTAATGCTAACTATGCAAACCCATTTCATGGAACAAAGATATGTGCTAATACAGAACCCTGTTACAAAGAGTTTGAGGTATTACATGAACACCAAGTTAGAAAGAGAAAAATATGAGTGGGAACAATTCAGAAGACGTGTTTCTATCTCCAGAGCACGAAGTACGAGAAATATTTTTATCCATAGATATTATTATAAAAGAAATAAAACAACGTGGTGATGAGTTACATGTCCTTGGAACAAAATATTCGTGCATAATACCATCTAGCAACATCAAATAAGTTTCTTTATTTACATTAATAAAGAATTGTTCGAGATGGAAAGTGAAAGGATCAAGGTTTTTATGGCAGTACACAGTCGTTTTTTTCAAATATGAGCTATATAAAAATTAGTTTATGCATAAGCTACTTGCTATATTGATGGATTTTAACCAAACTTCCTGTATAAATACTTGATGGCCAAGATTGAAATACCATAGGCCACTTTATCAATGATGCAACTGAATTAAAACGAACAGCTATTTGAAATTGACATCTGGCGCAGAATGGGCAAAGGGGCCCCTAAATGTCGTTTTTTCCTTTATATTGCGTTTACAAAAATTAGAGTTAGCTTAAGTTACTGAGCAAATAACGGATATTTCCAATTTTAGTACATACAAACTAAAGAGTCTATAAATAATTACTACAGGGAACTGAACTCTTAATGTCAATTCACTCGGGGCAGGTGGGGCCAAAATGTTTTTGTAACGCACGTTAATAGTTTAATTTCCCAATCGATTTTAAACGATATTGAGAAACAAAGCTTGCGTACAATGGCAATAAAAAATAACAAATCTTCAAACATTTCAGAGCCCAGCCCCTTATAACTGTATTTTTTTTTCTACTTTTATTTAAGCTTTTAAATTATTAATTTGTGTATCTATTTGCTAGGAAACTTGGACTTTTTTCTTACTTCCGTGTAGGTTTAATTGATTTTAAAACATGTCACTCATTGAATTCTTAAATAGTCATTTTTACTGAGATCTTTGCAACGCACGACAGGGTCTGCTAGTTTTGAACATGTGTCGATGCTTGTACAATTTATGGAGTTTTTTGGGACCAATTTTTCTAACAATCTGAAAATTCAATCTCTTCATAAAAAAATTTTTAACCCAAAAATATTAATCTTCCAAAATATCAATATCAATATTATCCATTATGTGCCTTTACCCGTATGAGGGGACGTTGTTCCTTTTGATATGGTTAAAATTTACATGAAACTGGAGAAACATTATGTTCACTGATTACATGTAACTGGACCCAAAAATGCACTTAATGCAAAATAAAGATAATAGTTTTAGTAGTGATAAAGCAGTTTTTATTAAAATGTTAAAATGTTGAAGGGTTTGCGGAATAAGATAATATAATGAGTAAATTTTAATAATTTATGACAATCAAATTAAAATTATTATCGGATAATTCACTTTAAAATCACATTTTTCAAAATCTCGTGACCAATCTAAATTTTTATAACGTTACCTTTCAATACTCATAACTTTTAAGCCCGCCAATACAACAAACAGACAAAAAAAAAAACACCAACTTAATTTTCATGACTGGCCTCAGAATGTCCTCAATAATTGTCGACTTGTTGCTTCTCTGGGGATAAAATCTTAAAATTACAACTGTAAATAGTCAACTTGCTGCTATAGAATGACACATTGGAACAAAAGGTTGCAAATGTATGCATATATATAAATTTGTATGTATGTCTGTACGTATGTATGTAAGTTATTCAGTTTTAGTGTATTTGTATTAACACAGCAATAATGTTTGAAGTACCTGTGATTAAGGCACAAGTGTCACTTTCCTTAAAAATATGGGCTAAAAAGATTATATTTCCTCAGGAAATTTTCTATTCATGTAGTTTTGTTTCTCTTCATTTTACTGTTATTTAAGTTATCAGTACCTACTTTAACGCCCAAAGTTCTTTTGTTAGTATAAAAGGATTTAGTATCTTGTAAAATTAAGATGCGAAAAACAAGAGTGTCTTATAGAATCATTTATTAACCGTTTTATTGTCTAGTATTTTTTAAAAAATGATTTAAAGTTAGTACATATAATAAAATTGCAAATATTGAATTAAAAGAAAACATTAAAAAATAAATAAATTTATTTAAACAGTAAGAAGAAAGATTTGAAAAATAGGGCAATGGCATCAACCCAAGGCAACACAACTCAGGTATGTGTTTATTGTTTTAAATGAATTTTAGGATATGTATATACACTGAGAATTGTTTGAAATGAAGTTTAGTGCACTTAAATAAATTTTAAATAATAAAAGAAATGTATTTTAATTAAAATTACTATAAAAGAAAACAAAACTAAATGTAAAAAAAAATTACATATTATTTTGATACACATAAATTTTATGAGAGCAGATTTTATTTACATAGATATGTAAGTGTTGATTTATTTTATATTGATCCATTTAAATATATACATATATATATATTGTTGTATATGTGTATGCAGAGGCGTCATTAGGGTTTATGTCACCCAGGGCGGTAGCTCATGGTGTCACCCCCTCATGATTTTACCCATAGAACTCCTCCGAGTTTTACGGTGCCAATTTTCGGGAAGATATAGAGTTTTACATCCTGGTGTCGCCTCCCTGATGGTTTCACCCGGGGCGACCCACCCCACCGGAACCCCCCCAGTGACGCCACTGTATGTATATATGTGTATATATGTGTGTATATATATATATATATATATATATATATATATATATATATATATATATNTGTGTGTGTGTGTGTGTGTGTGTGTGTGTGTGTGTGTGTGTGTGTGTGTATGTGTGTGCTTGTCCTTTATAGCTGACTAAACCATTCATCCGATCATCATGAACATTTTTGACACTGTTGAGTACTCTTCCGGCAAGATAATTGGCTAATTTTTTTTTCTCCATTTAACTCTAAAGGGGCACCGGGGCCCTTAATATCAATTTTTGCTTATATAAACTTTATAAAAATTAGTTTAAGCGCTATCTACTAGATAAATTGATGGATCTTAACCAAATTTTGTATTTAAATACTTAATAGCCAATATTAAAATACTATAGGGAAGTCAACTCCTAATGGGCGCTGTTTTGGGGCTGGGGGCCCATAATACCTTTTTTCTTAAACGTTTAAGATTATAATCCCCTATTAAATTATTAAAGATCTTTACAAATGATAATAATTGTATCCATTATTATCCATTATTATCAATATTGAAATAAACAGGTATTTTAAAATTTATATTTTACCCTGATTGCGCCCTGGGGCCTTTAATGTAATGTTTTTCTTAAAAAGCAATATAAAAATGAGTGTGTGTGTTAGCTACTGAGTAGATGAATGGATCTTTAAAAAACTTTGTCTACAAAATCTAGGTAGCCAATATTAAAATACTTAAGGGCACTGAACTTCAAACGTTAATCTCTTTGGGGCAGGGGGTCCGGAATTTCATTTTTTTCAATGTTTAATTTATTTTTCAATTCAATTTTTAACGATCTTGAGAAATATATCCATGTTGAAAATGAATTAATTGTTAGCTAATGTGAAAATTGATGGATTTTAAACAAGCTTTGTATATAAAAATTTGATAGCCAACATTAAAATACTATAGGACACTGAACTCCTAATGACAATTACTTCTGGGCCGGGGCCCCAAATGTCTTTTTTTTTGCTTCCTATGTTTAAGATATTTTCAACATTTAATTTTTAACGATCTAGAGGAATATATCCATGACCAAACTGATTTAAAATTAACATATTTTTTAATCGACACCGTACAAAGAATGGGCCCAGGGGTCCCTAAATGTGATTTTTCCCGTATATAAGCTTTATAAAAAATTAGGGTAAGCGTAAGTTACTGAGAAAATTAATGGAGCTTTCCAACCTTTATATATATACAAAATCAAATTATGTATGTATCTAAGTATGCATGTATGTATGTATGTATATATGTATGTACGTAGGTTTTTATGTTTGTATTTAGGCCTATGTATGTGTGTGTGTACGTATGAATGTATGTATGTATATGTTTGTCCGTTACAGCTGAGTAAACAATTCGCCCGATCACAATGAACTTTCCGAAAAAAAATGAAAAATGACAGTGACACTCATGGGGGAGGGGGGCGGGGGCCACAAATGTTTTTTTTTCTTATATGAGCTATATAAAAATTAGTTTAACTTTTAGCTACTTGTAAATGATTGGGTCTTAACCAAACTTTGTACTTACATAATTTAAAGACATTATTAAAATACCATACGATGTTGAACTCCTTATGTCGATTCCTTTGGGAACTGGGGCCTAAAATGTTTGTTTTTGTAAGTATTTAAGAATTATTCCATTTTTGATTTTACATAAGCTTGAAAGATATTTAAAATTATATCTATTTTGAATTGGAACGAAATAAACATGTATTTTAAAGTTAATTTCTTGCACCGATTGGGGCTATGGGCCCTTAATTTCGTTTTTACCGATATGATATGTGTATTAAGTGCGTAAGCTCTAACGACGGGGAAAATAAATGGATCTGAACTAAACTTGGTGTATAGTGGTGGTCGAGAGGTAGCGCTCTCGACTGTCATACCGATGCTCACGGGCTCGAATCCACACGAAGGTGTGGATTTGTTCTCGCGGCATGAGGGGTCCCCGAGTCACCCAGCTCCGAATGGGTACCTAACTAGACAATAGTTAGGCGGCTGGGGTAATGCGTGGAACCCCTATAGCCGTGGCCTGTGACCGCTGCATCACTTGCCAACAGATCATCTCTCATGGTCTGTGGACGCAATTATCTTCTGCATAGAAGGAGCGTCTGTATATCTAAGATAAGATAAGATAGCTCACATTAAAATGATATAGGACATTAAATCTCTAAAATTCATTGATTATTTTTTTAAAACGTTTACAATATTATTTCCCATTCTGTTCTATGGTTTCGACAAATATCGAAAATATATTCAATATTAATTAAAATCACTTGTCAATCACGAGTCGTCATACTCGCGACTAAATTAGTGATCATGTCTTTTAAGTATGATGTGGATGGTAACGTAAAGGGGATTGAGGGAAAAAAAAGATTGCGGAGGGGGACTAAATTAAAAACATTTGTTCTGTAATCAGTTAAAGCCCCTCTAAATTCTCGCCGGCGTTTTAAAAATAAAGTCATTCCAAAAATTTTTACCCTTGAGGTAGATATTTTATAATGAAAACCCCGTATTTGAAATAGAACCACCCCTTAATCATATTAAATAATAAATGAGGTTTGTATTAATATTTGTATCTGAATATTTTTTGCACCAGTGTTATATGCATTTATGAATGATATTGAAAATTAAACAATCATAAGCATGTCACGGAATGTCAAACTGTTAGGGATTGCTTATAACTTAAATTATTAACGTTTTTTTAAAAAAACTGAGCTTGAATCAAGACAAGATAAGGTAGACTATATTTAAGTAAACATATGTGACTATAACAATAATATTATTATTTTATTTTTGTCGGATCTTTTTTTTTTCTAAATAGAGAGCGTAATGGAAGTGAAATTATTTTAAGGTAAACGTAATTTTATTGCTAGAAGACATTCTATTTCAATTTGAAGCAGAATATTTTCTCCCCTGAAAACTTACTTTAAAAAAAAATCCGCTGAAGGTAGGAGATATTTTTTGAGGATGGATGTATTTTGCAACATAAGCAATAATTTATTATTAATTTATTTAATTTAATTTTTAATTTTTATTATTTTTTGTTTTTGGTTATTCCGAGCGCCAAACTCTTTTTGTGAATTAATTAATTTTGTTTTGTGTTAAAAGAAAAAAAAATACAATGCATTTGTCGATGTCGTATCATTATTTCATGTTAACTCATAGTTCTCTGAACCGTTTTATCTTCAACCGTATTTCACTGACATTTTTACTAATTAAAAAAAATTGTCGCACAAATACATTTTTTCTTGTGCCATTAAAATAATAAATAAATTCATTTCTTTTAAATCACAGGCGGTTAAAGAACTAGATCTCTTGTTACTTGGAAAAACTGGTAATGGCAAAAGTGCCACTGGTAACGCTATACTAGGCTTTAAAGCATTTCGTGCTAGTGCTAATAGTTCTTCTGTAACCAGTGAAATAAAGAGACAATCACGGATATACAAAAACATGATTTTAAACGTAGTGGATGCGCCAGGGGTCCTGGATACAAACGCATTGAAGGAATCAATTCCAGGTAGCACAGCAACAAAAATCACCGCAAAACTAGAAGAGGCAATAACAAGTAATCCGAGAGGTTACAATGCAATCATTTTAGTTCTAAAGTATGGAAATAGATTTACTAGTGAAGAGAATACCGCAGTAGACATGCTGAAAAAAATATTTGGAGAAATGTTCATTACAAAATTTTGTATTCTGATAATGTCAAATGGTGACACGTTTGAAGCTGAGGAAACTGAGAACAGTTTTGAAGAGTGGCTCAACCTGCAGTCAGAACCACTTGAAGATGTCTATCGTGAATGCAGTAGAAGGGCTGTTCTCTTTGATAACCTGACTAAAAACGAGGAGAAGATAGAAAAACAACTCGATAAGCTCATCTACTTCGTTAACCAAATTAGCGTCAAAGGTATTCGCTATACTAATCATTTGTTTCAGCAAGCCTTAAAGTCTCGAACAGCTATGTTGGTGCAATTAGGCTCCCCGCGATACAAAGCCACTTACACTAACAGAACGGAAAATTTCTTGAAAGAAAAATCCCAGATTGATCGATGTAGCCCAGAAGAGCAAATTCCCAAATTAATGGAGCTATTGAAAAATGTTCAAAGTCTTATTACAGAAATTGTAAAAGAAGACAAAGGAACAGATGTTTTCATGAATGAGACCCAAGCAGTTTGGTCCCTAAAGTCATGTATTGAAATTGCTATAGACACAAACCAAAAAATTTTAATAGATAGACAAAGATTTAAACCAAAACCCTCACCAGAACCCTCACCAGAACCCTCAAAGTGCACCTTGCAATAGTTATTTAAAAGTATAGAAGCAACGATAGTAATTTAAAATGTGAAAAGTCTGTAGCAAGAATATTACAATTTAAAGAACAAAAATTCAAATATAGAAATTTCAATGACAATGTAATACAAAATATTTTAGTGAAATGACTTATTGATTAAATACTCCTCAAAATTCAATTTTATCATTCCCACATAATAATGTTCAATTCTTGAAATCTTTTTTAATAAAAACACAATTCCGTAGTGTAATAGTGTGACAGTTACAGATTATTTTTATAAGTAGAAGATTATCATTGTTACAACAGATATTTAGAACCGAACAATACAAATTATTCATAACAATTTCCTCTTTCCATATCTTTTTTATCCTTATCATTCAATTTACTTTTATTTCCATGACTTTAAATCCCACACAAAATTGATAAGTGAAGAATATAAACGAATGATGCATTAAAAATATATTATTATTAGCTAACTCAAGGATTATTATAATAAAAGTTTCTTTACACAGGTGATACAACACAAATAAGTAAATGGATTCCATTTATCATTTATAAAAATATTTATGAAGTCTGATATCTACTTTTTTGTTAAACAATGTGTCATATGGTACTTTATATGTTTTAAAATTTAAACTTTATTAACAACTGATTTACAAATGTATATATAAATACGTGTGAAAATCCCGCTTTCAAAGTTCTTTTTCAACTAGATGTGTTCTAACCACAGCACATATTCACTTTTAATACTATACTTATTTACTCTTGGTTCTTCTAACATCTAGTTTTTTTTTAAGTTTATTGACTTAACTATGGGATTAATTTTTGTGAATTTTCAACATTGCCAGTAATGATTTTGTCAGTTTTTTTAAAAAATTTGTTCTAGTTTATCAATAATTTCATTGGTGAATGGGTCCCATACAGTAGATGTATATTGTAGTAATGGCTTCACCACGATGAGGTAGTATTTTAGTTTTTTATGGTAATGACATGTGTAAAATTTTATTATTTTATAAAGTCTATGGTTTTATTTGCTTTATATAATAATTTTATTGGAATGGGGATTTTATTATATTTTCTCCCTTCTTTTGACTCCTAAGTATTTTGCATCTTTTGTTGGGGTTAGTTATTTTCCATACATGAAATATTTTGAATTTATTTGTTTTGTTTTTATTTTTGCTTTCCTTTTTTTTT
>MUZC01004744.1:0-18977 GCA_002072015.1 Radix auricularia | reverse complement strand
TTTTTTTTTAAAGATCCATTCATCTACTCAGTAGCTAACACATAAATTTATTTGTTATAGCTTGTATTATTAAATTATGACATTAAGGCCCATCACGGCAGGATATAAAGTTCAAAACACCTGTTTATTTTAAGATGGATACTAATGGATACATTTATCATCAGTTGTCAAGATCTTTAATAATTGAATTGGGGATTGCAATCTTAAAGGTTTATAAAAATAGGTATTAGGGGCCCCCAGCCCAAAAATAGCGGTCCTAATGAAATGACCTACCTAAGTAATTTAATATTGGCTATCAAGAATATAATTACATAATTTGTTAAGATCCATCAATTTATCAAGTAGATAGCGCATAAACTAATTTTTATAATGCTCATATAAGCAAAAATTGACATGAAGGTCCCCCGGCGCTCCCTGAGAGTAAAATGTAGAAAAAAAGTTGACAGTTACCATTCCGGAAAGGAACACAACAGTCTAAACAAATTCACGACGATCGGATGAATGGTTTAGTCAGCTATAAAGGACAAGAACACACACACACACACACACACACACAAACAAACAAACACACACACACACTGAGGCAAAAAGTGAGCCCTTGCGACTTAAATTTAACGGATCCTTGTTATGGAAATATGTTAGAGTAAAACACGTGTTACTAAGCACGAAACAAAATATCATGGGCATCTTAAAATTAAAAATGTGTTTTTAACTTTATTGACTAACATTTTCGTTTTTTAATTGAAAAATAAGATTCTGTTTTGATATCCCACTTTCATGATGCGTTTATACGCATCATTTACTTTCAAAGGGTAATCTCATATCCAAAAAGAAAACACTGTTACATTTGAATTAGGCTTACACCATTGCAAAGCACAAGTATTGTGCTCGTATGAATAATAAAAACTAGCCAAACCACGTCGTAGCATACGCCGCTAATGATTGAGTGACGGGTGAAGATTTCCTGAAAAACAATTGTCTAAATGTTGTGGGTTTGGGCATGTGACTGTGAGTAAATGAAAAGACGGAACTCTGGAGAGAGCAACATACAATTGTCCATGACTGAAAACAGATTTTGGAGGATGCAGACACATCATTTTGAACGTTTGGCCGCGTGCTTTATTTATTGTCATGGTAAAGGCTAATCTAACAGGGAATTGTCTGTGCGTAAATGTAAAGGTCTAATTTGAATCTGATGGAGTCAGGGATATCTGGGAATGAGGACAGTTTGTAAGGTAGCAGCTGCAATAGATTTACACTACTGTACGTTGCGGTGATAACAGTAAGTGTAGTTCCATTACAGAGACCTCTTACTGGCATTAGGTTTCTAAGAAGCATGGCGACTAAACCAATGTTAAAATTTATTTTATGCAGAGGCTTGCCAGTAGGGGTAAGACTGTTACAAAATTCTGCGGGGAATGAAAGTTGATCAGCGGGATCGACTATGACGATGGAGTGAACGCTGGTGAGAGTTACTACGTCGTTTGGGAAAAATTTCAAAACTTGTTCATTTAGGTGTAGTGAGTCTTCGTTTGTGACACTAATTTCAGCTCATGTACTGAGTTGTTCCGAAGTGACATTTTAAGAAGTCGATGTCACCAAAGAGTTATTGAACGGTATCAGAATTAACAGAAAAACAATGTGAAGTTAATGCTGCAGGTGTTCCACTTGTCCCGTCTCCAACATCGAGAAGATATTTATTGAAATATTGTTTGTGAGGAAGAGCTCTCATGTTTGTTGTCAGTGTAAGTACATGAATTTCACGCCACAAAGGATGATTGTTGATGCAACTTGCGCCTGTGAGTGCTCGGGAGCCACACAGAATGACGGGTGTATTTGTCTGAAATCTCCGCCCCATAGTATTATGTTCCCTCGACATAGGTGCGTCTCGCCTGTGAGACCTCATCCCATATAATCAATTTGGATTGCAGAATATGTTGCGCGTGTTGGGAGATACGGTTGATATTGCATGTGAAAGTAGTTGTGAGTTTCAAAGGCAATTTAGACATCGAATGTGCAGAACTTCCACCAGGTAACAATGCTACAGCTATTTCTGTAGATGCAATAGATATAGGAATGTCTCCCCTGGCTCTGATGGTATGGATCAGGGTTTTGTAGACAAAAGCTTTCCCTGTTCCTGCGGGACAATCTAAGAAGAAGCAGATTTGTCGAGGATGGGAGTCGGTGTATCCATTGTCCAAAACAGTGTTAACAGCATGCTTTTGTTCTGTGTTCAGGTTGTCGAAGTGTTCCAAAGCATGGGAGTGTTCAGCCTGAGTGTCGAAAACGGACGATAAATGACACATTGGAGTAATGTCAGTGAGGGGAAGGTGTAATTTATGCCTGTTGAGCTCATGTGGTTGGAGCATATCATTTATTTCTGCGATATCATACATGCAAGCGTTGCGTGTGGAATTTGTTCTGATGAACCAGTCACAGCAACCCACGGATGACTAGAGTGGTTCTCATCGACTCCATCGAGGAGCATATCAAGAATAAGAAAGTCGAAAGCAAATAACCTGCTGTTGTTTGTTGGCCATGAAAAATTCAAAATGGCCGTTCTTTGTAAGAGACCTTAATTATGTTTTTAAATGTTTGTGGTGTTTCGTGGTTCTTAGATATTTCCGCAGAGTTGACCTGTTACCCTAACAACAGTCCTCTCATAGTCGATAAAGTTAATCGATAGTGGCAATTCAACACCAGAGATTGTTCTATTATTATTCTCGGAGACAATTTAGTCATTGCATGATCTGACTTTTTTTAGGACCTGCTTGTTTATTTAATGAAAGGTTCTTGTTTCCAATCAATCGGAATTTGTTCTTTTTCCCATATTTTGTTAACAGTGTCTGTAGCATTTTAAAGATAGTCGTATTATCTGCTATCAAAAAAGGGAAAGCGATAAGTACAGACAGAATACTGACAGAAGGATTAAAGCTCTGCTAATCTCTTGTTTTCGATGTTGCTGCGATCTATTTTTTTAACTTGTTTCGCTTGCTCTATGTTGGGTGTGTATTGTAGGGGCTGGTCGTTTGAGAAGTTCTTTAAAATGCTCTACCCATCTTTATTCTTTCCCTTTTCGACAGTTGTTAAATTCTTATCCTTAGTTTTAACTAATCTGCGGGGATTTTTTCAACTTTTAAACCTAACATCTTGGAGGAATCTCGAAACTTTTTAATGGTATGGTCGATCTGGTTACTAATTTAGATATCTCTTGATATCCTTGTTTCTTGTGAAAATGTATATGCACCAAGAGGTTTTCACTGATTACAACTCCATCTGCAGCACATAGATCTGCAGGCCTTTCACCATTATCATACACACAGACCATGTGTTCCCATGCAAACTTGATATCATTTATTATTGCGTCGTAATTCCGCATTTAGGACGCCTATTAGTAAAATCGCTTTTCTTCTAGGACACTTTTGGATGTGGGTTCGCAGTCTGTTTTAGAATTCCTCCGTGTCCTTTCATCTGCTGTAGTTGGTAGGAGCATATATCTGAAAAGTTTTAATTTTTTGTCCTTACTCTTGCAGTGACTCTCCGGGTGACCATAGGCTTCCCATCATTTAAGGGTTTCCGGGATATTTTACACAGCACAAGTGCCACTTTTTTGTTGGATGCATTTTCATCGTCATAGTCTGAGTATGGCACTAGTTCACCCGAGCTTATTTTCATCTGACCTTAGCCTGTTGATCGGGAACCACTTTTTTCAAAGATGGCTAGCTTGTATATTACATTTCAGATGCAACTTGGACAGTTTTTCCAGCTTAGCTTCATTAGTTTTCTGTTATGAGACACATATTTTTCAAGGTAAGAGTTTCCGTTGGTAATCATTCTTTGTGATTGTGTAGCAAGGCTTATTTTACAGGAAGAGATGCTAGCCCTTCGCCATACAATTTTGATCTCTTACTCAGGCCTTAGACAGGCTACGGTGGAATTTCACCCAAGACTAGAATGTTCTATTATTGCGAATTATACTTGGAAATTCGCTCAAACAACATAAGAGAATGAGATAGGATTGGGAACCTATTATGCAACGGCATCGTTTTTTTTTTTTGGTTGTATACAAATAGCATCAATAATGTAGTCTTGTACATAAATAATAATAATTTGTTTCTGATTTTAACAACGCAAACACTTTTATTTTAAATGTGTATAAAATCATATGTAAGAACAAATGTATATGTAAATTTGTAAATTATATTCTTGAAACAAAGTGATTCACCTACATTACTTTAACCAATATTTAAAATCAACACAATTTGGGACTAGGCGAGTTTTTGTAGCTATTTCTTTAGTGTGAAATAATTGTTACAAAAAAATGAAAATTATGTTTTAAAAAATGACCTACAAAGTTTTTTTAAGAAAAATAAATAACTTTTCTTTTCTTTCTTAAAACACTGTATTATAAACAAGATTTCACGTAGACATTTTATAATATTCGTTTCCTTCCCTAAATTATGCGTGAACTTTCGTTCGAGTTGTAAGATTTTAAATAATACCCATTGAAAATTAAATGATTTTACAGATAAGTGATTCAGCATCCTTCAAAATAATAATAGATAAATTATGAAGAAAATAGTTGATATCAAATAAACAAGCTTATCAGTCATAAAATTTTCCTTAAAAATTGAAGACTCTAATTTAGAATATATGGTATAGTTGGTCCACTTGAAGGATTTCCCTGCGGTTATCTGATTATGTTTATCTTTCGAATGTCATGTCAGGATCAAAATTATTCAATTTTCTTTAACAAACCATTTTCCAGAACATGTCTAGTCTCATACCAAAACAGGGCGTTGATAACCTAATTCTGGTTGACATTGTCACCGCCAAGGATATCAGGGGTCTTAACCTTGAGGTACTGCATATCCCCATTAAATGGGCGTAATTAATTGTTCCAGGCCTTAGTTTAAATGTGTGCTAAAACAAACTATTGAATTTAAATTAGTGAAATGCTTAAGTTAGTCCTCCTTCACGCTTTCTCTGTACATTTAAAGTCAAGCATTTCTAATCATATCCAAATCAAAGCACTGCCATACATATGTGGATTTATATTATATTTGTGAATTAATTTAATGTTGTTTATGTTGTATTATAATTGTTAAGGAAATAAACTATCCAATCGTAATAAAAATCTGTCATTTTGAAATAAGTTTCCCTGTTAATTACCTTCGACTGATTAAAAATCACAAAATTAACTTTACCTGTTTTTAAAAGCCTAACTCAGACAAAGATAAAAATCTAATCAGTCAGAAAAAGTGTATAATATATGAATTACTAAACTTGTATGATTTGGACTTCAAAAGAAACAAGTTTCCCGAACCCAGGGAAATTACATTTCTAGATATAACAGCACATAGTCTAACATCAGAGAAAGCGTCGACCACCTTAGGAAAGAGGAAGAAGGGGAAAATTGGAGCTTTCATCAGATCCATTTACAATAAATAAGCTGCAGACAGAAAATATTCTTTAAAAACATTTTTTCTGATTCCCAAAAAAGGTAAACAAGGTACATACTGGTCTGTCTCCCTCACTTCGTGAGTGGGAAAGGCGGCAGAAAGTAAGGGAACGTGACGCTCAAATTTAGTAGAATTCCTGTGACGCAAAATTGCTTACGCAGGGAATGTCAAATTATGGACTAAGTAATCAAATCTACTACGGTCATTTTTAAACTAATACCAGATGAGAAACCACACCGTGATGGTGTTTGTCAATCTCAGGGAGGCTTATGATAAGGTTTTACTTGGAGGGCTGTTATAGATAAGGTTTTACTTGGGTGTCGCTGCAAATAAGCATCGCTCGAAACAATCTTTACAGGACTATAGGTCGGCTTAGATATAATAATTAAACATTTCATAAAAACGAAGTTTTTTACTATAAATCCCATATATATGAGGCAGAACTAAAAGTATTGATATTTTCCAAATTATATGCAAATCACGATAAACATTTACATAGTGAACTTGACTGAGCTCCCCTTGCTGTAAAAAAGGGAAGGGGTGGAATTTGGGGGAGGTCACCGATGGCTCGACTGTATTCCAGCAAACGACTGCATTTGTCAAATTTGAATTTCATAGAGATAACCTAAAAAGGCATTAATTTTATTACAGTACATTTCATCGATCTTAAATTTTGAAAGGACCACATGGCGAGCTATAGTTAAAGATGGATCACTAAGAGCAGAGGAGCTATCTAGGAAAGAAGCTGTTGGAAAAAGAGCGAGGAGAAAGACCAGGCAACACTGCCCAACTAGGCCTGTCAACGGCCGGGTACCCGTTGCCGAGCAAACTACTCGGGTAGTAAAATGACGCTCGGGAACCCGTGAAAATGTTACTGCAAAATCTTTAGCCACAGTGTTTGAAGCCAAAGAGTTTGAACTGAGGCTCTTCTGTGTTCAAATTTCGGCTCGTGAATAATTTATCAAATGAAAACTTTTTATTTCAAATGTATTGACGTGAAATACGACTAAACATGAAAACACTTAAAAAGAAATAATTGTTGAAAGGAAATAAAACACGGTCCCATCGAACTACAAAGTGTTTTCATACACTTTTTTTCCCAGGAACATGAAACAAAATCATTTTTAAAAAAAAGATTTTAGTTCTTTGAATTGTTCCAGTAAGGAGAATAGAACACAACGCCGATAACTACTATTAACTAGGAAGGGCTAGGAATGACATTGACTTTGAAATACGCCGTACATCTTTGTTACCGATTGAGCGAGCCAATGCTGTGCTATCTCATGTCCCCTCACACTCCTGTCCCCATCATACTTTAGAAAAAAAAGTTTCAATGGTTGAATTATTTTCACTATAATAACAAAAATAATTAGTGGGGGTGGGTTCGTCCACTCAGTATGACACAAAATAGGATACAAGAGCGATAACTAGGAATGGCTAGAAATGATCGTGGCTTTGAAATACGCCGCTCATTTTTGTTAACAATTGAGACGACCCAATTTCTTTTATTACACCCCCCAAACATATATTTCCAATCCTATCCCCACCATACATAAAAATAGACACCTGCTATATTCTGTTTTTTTTTCTGGGTGCTATCCCCACCATACATAAAAATAGACACCTGCTATATTCTGTTATTTTTTTCTGGGTGTTTAAAAAAATCATATGTCAATCATTTAACAATATTCAATGTATTTCAAAAATAAATGCTGGGGGATGGGTCCAATAAGTAGGGGCAAGTACTGAAAAGTTTAGTTAATTAAAACAGTTCTCAGCTACAGCTATGAACAAGAAATAACCCGCCATGTCATCATACGGTTAGCCTTCCTCTCCCCCTCCCCCTCCCCCAAACAATCAACTTAGCACCGCTCTGTTCATTGTTTTTAGACCAATGTACTACAGTAGTATTTCAATGTCATCATTTTCCCATCGTTAAATCATTACATCAAATTTGCATTACTACAATTAACAAAGCAGTAAAAGGCTAATGGTAGTAATAGTTGGCATTCTGCCAAAAAGTTTGAGGCATTTCGAAGGGTAACCCGTTCAAATATTTTCAAGAATATTAACAGCTGTATGCCCAACTACATTCGTGTGTGTAAAATGCAGAAGAGACTGCCACTCAAGGATTGGTCTCATCAGCCAAACAAAGAGCTGCAAATAATAAATAAAAATAAATATATCGTCTTTCGTAGACTGACAGATGCCATACCATACAAATGTTGACACTATACATTGTTTGGTAATACAACTTTATGTACAAAATTTCGTTTGATAGCATCACGGGAAGTGGGTAATTTTTTACTTCACTTTTTTTCCGCCATCCTTACCTAGACAAAGAGAGAAGTATGTGGAGTTAATATTAGGGATTTAAAAATAATAATACGTTCATAATTTTTAAAATGATGTACCCCATCGAATAGTTGGGCTTGCTGCGTTTCACTTAGAAATAGTTATACAATGCGGAGAGTGCTTTTTGGCCTTGGATTTCCCCGCAGCTAAGTTTGAATTTCATTTTATTAGTTTTATTTGTAACTAATTTTCGTTGAGGGCGGCTCTTTGACGAAACGTTTGTTGTTTTTGTGAGGTCTTGTCAGGCTCATACATCTCTTGTTAGTGTGAAATAATGGGTGTGGTAAAAGTATTTAGAACCTCCTTGCTTAATTTGTGAAAGTAACTAAGAGCAATATATTAATATTGTGTAAGATTTATTGTGCCTAACTATTTGAGTAATGTAAAAATGCTTAATGCTTTTTCAACAAATAAGTTAAAATGTATACGTTTTAAAATATTGATATTTAGAGTACAGACAAAACAACAACAGTACATTGATTAATTACAGGGTTGAAAATGTGCCTAGACATGTAAGATATTTGTTATCTTGAAATTTAAGTGGTTACGGTGTCTCTCCTATATTTAAGAAATAGATTTTACAAATTTTGGCATGAAGTCCGATTAGCAGTGTAATCATCTAAAATTTGTGACAAAAAGATAACCTTTCCTCAGAAATTTTATTTGAGGTTTTCATCTCTTCTCTTTATTGTGGTTATCAGCCACTCAATTACAGCCCAAAGTTCGTTTTCTTGTTTAAAAGTATGCATTCACAAGCCATTTTAATTTTCTAAAATCCGTCGTCTTTAATTGCATCACCTTTTTATAGCTTCTCACTAACGTTTCATTTTACAAATGCATTTCAATATATTATGTTCCGATAATTCATTATTTTGAACACAAAAAAAACAACAAAAAAAACAAAACCCATCAAAATTAATTTTAAAAATTGGCATAGTTTGTTTTTAAAAATAAAGTCGTCAGTAATCGAAATAGCAAATAGGCATCTGCAAAAGATAACACGAGAAAGGTATGTGTTAATTTTATAATCAATGAATAAACATCTTCTTAATAATGGCTTGCGAATTTATTTGTAATGCGTTAAATAAACGAGATAAAAACAATGTTAATTTTATTGCTATTTTTTCATTACAAAATGCTTGATTAACAATTTATAAATTACAAATGTGTTTCTATGAATTTATAAACTATAAAATATTTCTTGAGCATTCAAATAAATACATATCTTTAATAAGGATGACAGTATACTTGAAAGATTTCTATTACAGATCAGAAGCTACAGCTTCCAAGAAAAAGAAATCAGAAATATGTTTTTAAAGTATATATATGTTTATGCTTGCGTGTTAACTTGCCATAACACGGTTTTTCCCAGAACCAAAATCAAAATGTCTAATTTGTGCGAGATATCCTGGCCGGATATCGGAACTTCCGCTACTATCCGATTTTGCCAAGTACTTATCTTTTCTTATCTGTTATAGACGCTTTTTCTGTAGAAAATATTATTGCATCCTACGTATATCACTGGTTTGTGTTTATTCATGCATTCTTATTAGAGTTTTAATCGATGATAAACTGTTGGCTTACCTGTTTTCCTCAGGCAACCCATCCACGCCCGAATACCAGACGGAAGAAAGAAAACTTGTATCTATTTGTTCTTGATTAGGGAAAAAAGAAAGGTATTTCTACTCTTATGTCTATCTGAAGGTTGTATTAAGCTATCTTTGTGTTGTATTTCTAAATTAAAATTAATTGATTTATGTATAACTACTAATGTACTCTTGGTTCTTTAATCCCCTAGTGTTTCAATGTTTAATGATTTAACTATTGGTGTTATTCTTGTAAATTTTGAATCTTCTCCGGAAATGAATCGGGCAGCTCTTTCTTAAATTTCTTCTACTTTATCAATTTTTTCTTTAGTGAATGAGACCCATACAGAAGATGCATATTGTAGTATAGGTCTCACCAAGGTGAGGTAGCATTTTAGTTTTTTTATCTTCATTACATTCGTAAAAGATTCTTTTTATAAATCCTAAGGTTTTGTTTGATTTTTATATAACATCATGGACATAGGGATTCCATGATAGTTTCTCATTTAATAAAACTCCTAAGTATTTTCCATCTTTTGTTTGGGTTAGTTCTTTTCTATGAATGAGATATTTTAAATTTACTTTTTTGTTTTCCTTTGTTACTCTTAGCAATTGACACTTTTCTGGGTGTGAAGACATAGTCCAGTTAGTTTCCAATTTTATTAATGATTTTAAGTCTTTTGGTAAAATTTTTCTATAATATTCTGACTTAATTGTTGTATAGATTATACAATCATCAACAAATAACCTAACCCTTTTTCCTGTTGAGAAGATTTTGGGTAAAGCATTTATATAAACTAAAACAGAGTAAGGGACGTAGCACAGATTCTTGTGGAACTCTTTAGTTAACCTTTATTAATAGTCTTTTTTTTTCGATTTCTGATTTCTTACAATTGCATATTAACTTTGTAATGTTGAGCTAACATCCTTGAATGGCTATTTTTGCATTTATGTATGCCAAGTTTTAATTTCATTAAATAATCAATTGTGTTTATTATTTTTTGTTTATGCTAGAAAAACAGACACATTACAATTTAGATAACTATGCTTTAAAAGAGTAAATCATTGTATGTACACCGACAATTTTACGTTAACTTAAAAATTTAATGAATTGTATGCACGACAAGTTAGGGGCACTTCTTCAGCCCCTATGTTTTTTAGCTCTGTAGCAATAATATCTGAGGACTTATATTTATTATGAATATTGAAGTTTTGGCATTAGAAACGTTAACGTATTTTTATATTTTATCCTTTTTTGTGTATTTTTTTATATTAACTTTTCTTTTCTTTTATTAGACATTATTTAAAATTTTTAAAGTTGTTCAATTGTAGATGCTAATTAACAACGAACAATTCAATTCGCTGCCCCCACCCTAAAATAAGCTCCGCTCAGAGCATTCGATCGGCTCATGTCTGAAATTAATAGGGTACAGTTGTTTTTGCTATTACAACAGTAGTGAATGTCAAATTTTACGAATTATATGAGGTACAACTACATGAGTATCACTTTCTCATGCCAAAGAAGCCTCTTGATTTTCAGTACAATGGCGTTATTATCAGAAGAATTTATAGATTATGCTTTTCTCTTATTATTATCATCCTTGGCTTTTCTTTTATTTCAACAAAGAGCTTCCATTTCTTTTAAAATTGTCCCTGTTAGAAACTAAATAACAGTAGAAAATAGCCACCCCTAGAAAAGTGCCGCCCGGGGATAACCCCCCCTTCCCCCACGGCTAAGCCACTGGTTTTTTGGAGACACTTTTAACTCTAAGTACATATTTAAATAATGAACACTGGGTGGTTGTTTTTTAAAAAGATACTTTTATGTTAGCCGGGAACGGCTATTGTATTTTTAACGTATCTACACCTAATTCTGTATCAAATTTAACCTGTTTTTCAGCGCCTTTAAGTATGGAACAACATCTTTATTATTATATTATTTTTTTAAAGCTTTCATTCCTTCATTTACCCACGTAATTTTACCTAACGCATAGTCTCCAATGGAAAGATTAGTGTTCTTAAGATATGCAAAGAAAGCGGAATGGGCAGGTAATTGTTTTTCATTAACATTATCTAGAATTTCAATACACTCATAATAAAAAAAGCCCTTGGTTTCCTTAACTTTATACGCAACAATGTACTATGTAACTAAACATGCAGCTAAATAATAGACAATATCTAAAAACGTATAAGTTTCGGCGAAAATAAAAATAAAATAATTATTGCTTTTTACTACAAGATTAAAGAGACCGTCATAACCTTTGTCTGTCTCTGCATCTCCGATATTTCTTCTGCATTGTCGTCACCAACAAAAATTGTTGTAGTTCTTTTGTTTCCCCCTTCTTCCTGAACACAAAATATTTAATGAAATACAGTTTAATTAAATTAATTACAAATTTCCCTGAATGGAATCCTATTAGCAATAGTTGTCTTAAAAACCCCTATCATTTACGCATGAGTATGTTAATGGCCTTTTTCATTTTCGTAATCTTCACCTTCAGTCTCTCTTATGGAATTTTCATTGTTCCCACCAACATCGTCACTAAATACTGGCATCAATTCTCTTAACATTTAAAAAATGCCTTTGAGCGCCTTTTGAAGATAATATACCAGGCATCACTTATCTCTTTCAAATAGTCTATAACCCAAGTTAATTGTTCGTGTGTGTACCATTCAAAATAAAACACTTGAGGTACTTTATATCTTGAAACATAGGAAGCTATAGAACAAGACACGACATAGGCACATGCTTAGTTAAAACTTTGGTTCAATTCCCTACCGTGGTTAGGTCTGATCTATTGACTGTTTCACGATGGAAGTTAACAAAGTTTATTTCTAGATCTCTTATGTCCTTGTCAGCTATTTCCTCCCATATATTACGAGTTTTGCGATACCCCCCCCCCGTAAAAATATATATATGTGTAACCTCTGTTACACGTCTTCTTGTATCTGTCGATTCATTCAATTAAACTTTTCCCCATAAATTTCAACAAGTTTGACACGAGATGGCGTGAGCTTCCTCATCTATATTATTAATGTACATGAAATGATATCTAAAAAGTAAAAGATTAGACTACTGGCAGCAATAAAGTCTGACTCAGGGACAGAAAATGATGACAGCTCTTCTGATGAATTACTGCGTTACGATTTGGAGATGACAAGTCCTGAATCCATTAACCCTCTGCAATGGTGGAAACTTAATGAACACCGATATCCGAAAATTTCATTCCTTGCAAAGACCGTTTTGTGCAAACAAGTTTCCTCAGTTTTATGTGAACGATTATTCTTCTCAGCTAGCTATATTGTCACTTTGTAAATTAACCAAATAATGTCAACACTCTTCTTTTCTGCGAAGATGGTTAAAATATAAAATATAATTGAGAAATTCCAATCTTATAAACATGTTTTAAAAAATCGTTTCATAAGTGTTTCTTAAAGCATCATGAATTTTAATTTTTTTTATTTTAAATGTAATTTAATATAAATTAATGGGTTATTTTTAAAAACGTAAAGATTATTTTAAAATTAATCGTTAACAGAACTATATATGTATATATATTAGGGCTGCGGAAATTACCGATTAATCGAGAAATTATTTTATCGATTAAAATTATTTTAATCGATAAAATAGTGATTAAAATTATAGAAATTAAATTAATAAATAATTAGTAATTAATCATAGTTTGTTTTTTAAAGTACAAACTTCTGCATTTAAAAATGAGATTTCGAAATTTTAACTTTAAAATAACCTAATTTATAAGGACAATGATATAAAAAAAAACATTGCTTTTAATTAATTAACAATAACAAACTTTAAATTAATTGAAATTATATTGAACTAATTATATTTAAATATATCTCCTAACAGTATTTTATATTTTTTAATTGAATTAAATACTTAAGTTATGGGAATTTCAAAAAATGCCCTAAATCGGCACAAAATATGAAGGGAAAAAACATAGGCAAAAAAGTAATTATGAGGTCTTAGAAAAAAATTATAACTTTTGAACCCCTTGAGATAAAAAGATGATCTTTATGTTTTTGTTAATATTCAAACAATTTCCATACAACGGTATTACTTTTATATTTTATTAATTAAATTGAAGTGTTCATCCAAGTTCCTCAACTTTAATACGTTATTTAACTTTTTTTTTTTGGTACTTCGTTTTAAAAATATATTTTCAGTTTAATGACGTTGTACAACTTTATTTTTAACTTTAACAAAATTATCGATTAATAAATCGGTAATTTTTCAAAAGTTAACGATTAAATTTAATTTAATCGACAACAGCCGTAATATAATATATATATATTAGGGCTGCGGAAATTATCGATTAATGTCTCGATTAATCGGAAAATTATTTTATCGATTAAAATGATTTTAATCGATAAAATAGTGATTAAAAGTGGAATTATTTTTTTAAATAAATAAATAATTGATAATAGCTTTTAATTTTATCATTATTGTTTTTACGTACAAACTTCTCCGTTAAGGGAATTCAGAAAGAGTATACTTTAAAATAACCTGTCTTATAAGGACAATGATATATAAAAAAGCAATGTTTTAAAATATTACAATTATAATAATTAAATTGGAGCATATATTTACGACCAGACGTAACAGCAGACAAATCAAAGGGATGTAACTAGCGTTACGACATATTGTAGCACAAGCCAAGTCTCGTAGAGTTGTCTGCCGTTATTTTGTCTGCTTAGCAGCAGACACTTCGAAATTTATTGATAAAAATGTCCAAAAAATTCATAATGATTTTTTTATAGCTAATTATTAAGTTAACTAAAATGTGTATATATGTTAAAAATCCTGATTCTTTTTTTTAAATACTATAAAAAATAATAATTGTAATTGTTATAAGTTTTTAAAACATAATTTTTACAACTGTCGTAAACATATACGCTCTTTGACTGACTAGGTTTGTTGAGCACCTTTTATTTAGTAGATTTTAGGGTAAAAATTGTGAATTAAGTGTCTAATAACGTCACAATTCATTATTTAAAATATTAAACGTGTTTTATTCATAATACAATGCTACGTTGGATTTATGGCTTTTTGATATTTTTATACGCAAATTTTTTAAAATTAAATCAATAAAACATTGAATTCTTTGAATGTGTCTTAAAACACATTAAATTAGGTTAAATTGTCTCAAAATGAGAGGATGACATTGTATATTTCTATCCAACTATAAGTTATCAAGAGTTATCCCAGTACAAAATTTAGTTATATTATAGACTAGAAATTTACCCACGCTTTGCTACGGTAAAATAGGATTTCAGTTAGCGTTGAGAATCCACGTAATACAAATTTAAAATACCTATTGATTTTAATGTAAATCAATGTGTATACTAAATACTAAAAACTATTTTTAGGAAGTCGTCCACCTAGTGAGAGATTATTAAATATTTTTGCCTCTTACATTCGCGGAAGGGTACTCAACAGCTTCCAAAAGTCTAAAGCTTCTACCTGCACGGAAACTTGGAGAATTAGCGTTGATTCAATTTTAAATAGCCCATATTAAAGGGGAAAAAGTTTTGGGCCCACGCCAACCCATGAGTGGAATTTTTTTAACTAGACAACTGCAAAAACCTTTACAGTTCTACCTACACAGGAAATGGGAGAATGAGTATTGTTCAGTTTTTATATAGTTCATTTAATGGGAAAGCTACATTGGGGCCACCGGCCCGTAGTAAGTGATATTTTTAATATATATTCACCTGTAACTATAGCGAAAGTTTTTTTAACAACTTTCTACAGTTTTAAGCTCTACATACTCGGCAAAAAGGACAAACAGTGATTTTCAATGTTTACAGAAAAAGAGAAATAGTTTTTAGGCCCAAGCCCCACATAATTTGGAATTTTAAATTTCCTTCTCGTTGGGAGAGGGTACTCAACAACTTCCTAAATTTTCATGCTGCTACCTACACGGGAAGTTGGAGAATAAGTGATGATTGAGTGCGTTAGTGCATTACAAAATATATTTTGGTCCCAGGTAAGGGATATTTTAAATATGTTTTCACCTGCTGTCATCGTGGATGTGTATTTAACAACCCCCAATGTTGCATGCCATTACCTATTCGGGAAATATGAGAACTATTTATTTTCAATTTTTTAGAGAACACATAAGGAAAAAACACGTTTTTTAGGCCTCAGCCTCCATCAGTGTGATTTTTTAAATTCTTTTACGACCATTTTCGTCGTGAGAGGGTATCCAACAACTTCCAAATGTTTTATGTGTTTGCCTACTCGATGAATTGGAACAAAAGTGAGAAGTCCTTTTTTCAATATAAAAGAAAATATTTTTGGGCCCCCGGCCCCCCATGAGTGGGAATTTAAAATTCTCTATCGCCAATTATCATCGGGAGATTGTACTCAACAACTTCCTAAAGTTTCATGCTTCTACCTACATGGGGAATCGGAGAATAAAATATTTTCAGTTTTTAAATTTGGGCCCCCCAGTAAGGAATATTTTAAATATTATTTCACCTGTTAGCATCGTGAAAGTGTGTTTATCAACTCCCTAGCGTTTCATGAGTCCAACTACTCGTGAAATAGGAGAATGGGTAATTTTTTATTTTTATACGGCTCATAGAATGAAAAAAAAAAACGTTATTGGGGACCCAGCCCCAATGATTGAGAAATTTAATATTCTCTTTTGCCAGTTATCATCGGGAGCATGTAGTCAAAAAAAATTCAAAGTTTCATGCTTCTACCTACACGGAAAATAGAAGAATTATTAATTTTCAATTAGAGATAGCTTTTATAAAGGGAAAAAACGTTATTGAGTGTGAATTTCAAAATTCTTTTTCAACAATTTTCGTCGTAAGAGGGTACCCAACAACTTTCCAAAGTTTCATGCTTCTACCTACACGGGAATGTGGAGAATTAGTAATATTTAATTTTTAAAATGCTCATATAAAGAGGAAAAAAACGTTGTTGGGGCCCCGGGCCCTATGAGTGGGAAATTTAACTTTTTCATTCAAATTATCGTCGAGAGCATGTACTCAAAAAAAAACAGAGGTATTATTCTTCTACCTATATGGGAAATAGAAAAAGTGGGGATTTTCAATTTATATAGAGCCCATTAGGAAAAAATGTTTTTTGGCTCCCGCCAACACATAAACGAATTTTTAAAAATTCTTTTTCGCCAATTTTCATCGTGAGGGGGTACTTAACAGCACAACTTCCCAAATTTTCATGCTTCTACCTACATGGAAAGTTGGAGAATTAGTGAGTCAGTCAATCAGTGAATGCTTTCCCTTTCATTAGTATAGATAGAACTTGAACTGTCCCTTAACCCGTGTTTGGGTCATAGGAGCACCATTTTGAGCTGCCTACTATCCCATGCCATGTATCCCGGTCATGTGCTGCCTTTTGAGAGTCGCTCAATGACAGGCCGGTCCACTCTTTGATATCGTCCTCTCATCTCTTTTTTTTTTTTTGGTCTGCCTCTTTTTCTTCCTCCCTTGACTGTTCGTTGCATTATAGTCTTTGGGAGACCTCCAGATATTTACATGTATCCGTACCATAGTAATTTTTTTTTATGAGGTGAGAAGGTCCACGTGAGGGCCAATGAAATCACTTATTTTATCGCGGACCGCTTTGTTCGTGATGTGCGCTGCGTAGGAGATGTTTAGTATCTTTCGAAAACATCTCCTCCCTAGCGCTTTACTTCTTCTCTGGACGTCTGCAGTGAGCGTCCAAGCCTCACAACCATACAGGAAGACAGACTTGGCAGAGAGTTAATTATTCGAATCTTTGATTTCAGGGAGAGTCCCTTTGCTTTGCCAGATGTGCCTACGTTTGCTTATGCTGCCTTTGTTGGAGCCATTCTGATAAGAATTTCTGGCTTTGAGTCTTATTGGTTATTAAGGTCCCTAGATATTTAAAGGTGAATAGCTCTTCCACTTTTTGCCCGGTTACCCGATTTTCATTTGTAATTTTTTTTCCATGACCTTTGTCTTTTCTGCATTGATTTCTATGCCGTACACATTTGTTGCATTCTCTAGCTTTACAAAGAATTTTTTTAAAGTTCGTCCTCCCTGCCAGCTAGGCCATCTATATAATCGGCGAAGCGTGGGTTGGTTATAATTCTCCCTCCAATGCTGACTGTTCCGATTTGTTTTTTATAGCACATCTGTCATCATCCTTTCAAGGAAGAGGTTGAAGATGACAGGGGAAAGTAAACATCTTGCCTGACACCAAAAGTGGTCTTGATTAAATCTCTTAGCTTGCTGTTGAAGAGAACTGCGATAGTTGCTTTGTTGTTCAGGTTTATGATCACTTCAATGAGGTTTGCATTAATGTTGAATTTGTTCATAGTTGCCCACAGTGCCGCATGCCACACTCTGTCAAACGCTTTTATAAAGTATATGATGACATGATAGAGGTTACTCTGGTGCTAGAAATGTTTTTCACAGAGCATTCACTGGTTAAAGATTTGCTCCGCTGTGCCTTTTCTTGCTCCGAAGCCTGCCTGTTCTTCTGCAATGATTTGCTCTGCTTGTGGTTTCAGTCTGTTTAATATGATACTGAGCTTGACTTTGCTGGAATGACTAACCAGACTGATTTTTCGGTAGTTTTGGCTTATTTGTAAATTACCCTTCTTTGGGAGCGTAATAATCAGGTATTGCGTTCATGGTGTTGGCCATTCTCCTGTCTGCTAGATCTTGTTTCAAATATTAGTTAGAATATTTATTATAGGTTCATTCCCTACCTGAATCAGTTCAATTGGGATGTTGTCTGCTTCAGTCGACTTACCCTATTTCAGTTTTCGTACATGCAGCTCAACCTCAAGGAAAATAGAATGCATGTATGTGTTAGTTGACGTTGGGCAATTGAACACTGATGCATTGCCATTGGAATCTTCATTGTACAGCTCAGAACAGTATTCCGTTAATCTTTTGAGGATTGCTTGTCGTTCTGTGAATAGTCTGTGATACATTTTGCGGATTTACCTTGTATGATTGAGATACAACCTTGTTTGGTGTATGCTAAATCCTTGACAATATTATAAGCCTTTTTTTAAATTGTTCCTTGGTAAATTTTCATCCATGTCTGACCATTGTTGTTCTATCCATTATTTGTTTGCAATTTTGATATCTTTTCTGATCTTTTTATTTATTGCTCTGTGTTTGGGTCCTTCTTCTGCAGTATTCTTTATGCTCTTAATTTTTCTTCTTTCATCGCATAGTTCTAGAATATACTTTAAGACCCATGGTTTTTTACTGCTCGCTTCCTACCAAGTACTTCATTAGCTGCCTCAATTGTTGTGGTATTGAAGGTATCATTGACTTGGTCAATATCCATATCCGTCTTTGACTTACATAATGCGGTCAGTGGAGAAAATGTCCCTCTCATTGTTGCCCTGAGCACCTTTTTCGATTTCTGGATCTTTCAGTTTGTCAAAGTCAATGGGTGATCGTGAATTCCTTGTTTTGCTATCGCATACACACATATACTAAACTAATAAATATGTGCATGTTTTTACAATATAATAAAAGTTTGGAGGCAGTACACTCCCACTGCAAAGGTTGGGTATATTTCTATTATATATAT
>MUZC01004743.1:305281-324298 GCA_002072015.1 Radix auricularia | reverse complement strand
AACAACAAGCTAGGAAACCTCCTAACAACAAGCTAGGAAACCTCCAAACAACAAACTATGAAACCTCCCAAACACAAGCTAGGAAACCTCCCAACCACAAGCTAGGAAACCTCCCAACAACAAGCTATGAAACCTCTCAACAACAGCCTAGAATACCTCTAACAACAGCCTAGGAAACCTCCCAACGACAGCCTAGGAAACTTCCCAAAAACAGACTAGGAAACCTCCCAACAACAGCCTAGGAAACCTGCATATAACCAACTGAAAATCCTATATGTGGAAGAAAATCAGCAGTCCCGAGCCTGCGCTCTTCATGGGGCTTCCCGGAAACCCCCCCTCAACTTCTAGAAGCGGCCGCATGGGCGTCCAGGACACTTGGTCAAAAACTCCTCCCACTAAGTTGACCTTCCGAGGGAGGGGTGGAATTTTCCCTACTTCGACTCGCTATCACTTCGGCGCCACCCCGGCAAAGCTTACGAGTCTCAATGGTTTGGACCGCTGCAAAGTGGGGGATCATCACTGCCCTACCTAGGGTTTAACCCCCACGGGAAGATTTCCTGAGAGCTTTCTTCCAACGCGTTCCTAGCGGTACCTTTAGCTAATCCGTACTGGCGCTCCTGGCCCTAAACCGGCACCGCTCAGTGGCGTCGCTAGTTAATTAAGGGGGACGAAACGATCGCTTCGGAGTAACCCGACCCTCAATGGGTACTCAATCAACTCATTAGATCTTATTCTATCTGCAGTTTGCGTCTCCCGTTAGCTTCGCTTTAGCATGCCTTGTTTATATATACGAGATATTTTAAGTAAGTGTAAAGGACCAACAATTTCAAGATGTCGTGCTTATTTATACGAGATATTTGAAGTGTGAAGTACCGACAATTGCCGCAGTTTCACGCGGTGCAACCTAAACCAATTAAGAATATTCTTTAGGAAATTATTGCCCACCACTAAAGCAAAAGGGGACGTAAGTCTAATTGTTTGGCTACTTGGTGAAAATCCTATCCTACACACTGTGGGATATTCATGTTGTAATCCAGTTGTTCTAGAACCCGCTTCATCACCATACATCCTCGGTAGCCTGACGCAAGAACAGGAAAATGGATCACACAAAATTCCTCTTAAATATGTGACATTGGTGTTAGGATAGACTTGGAGTAGCTTAGTCTTATTTGAGAACGTCAAAAGAATCAAAGTTAATCAACATATAGCTTTTTTTCAAGAAGATTAATGCATTTGGCTTTGATTAACAATTTGACTATTTGACAGCATGTCTGTGTCGTATCGCCGGGACCAGCTAGGCCAGGGTGAGGGCCGGATATGTGTCCGCCGATCGTTGTTTGACGTCCATGAGTTCATCTCCGAACACCTGCCCGCGTGCCGCCAGTTGTCCTCTTGCACAACAACAGGAACTGGCGTAATCCACAGCAGACTATCATGACATCTGACGAGATTCTCGTTGCGCTATATAATTCCCAACGAGATTATTTTATCCAATGTCTTGTCGAGACTTAACGAATAGCTTTTTATTTTGTTGTCTTGTCAAACCTTGAACATTATCCTTAGAGTTCATACAGGGAAAAACAATTCGATCTCTCTGAAGTTTTTGTTCTTAGGTGAAGTTTAGAAGAACAAACACCGAACTCTGTGCACTACATCTTGTAAACATCTTGGTGTATTACTAAAGTGTGCAGATATCTAAATAAAATATTCAAAAGTGCCTCGATCTGGATACAAAAATGCCACAAGGAAATAAGCAATTTATCCGTTAACAATGGTAGATAGCATCTTCCATGTATTTGCTTACACGCTTTGTCCCAAACAGGATAAACACCACTTGGGCATGTTTGTGTGAATACGCTATAATAACATATATTTGGTTCCCAAATTTGCTGACGTAATACAGCAAATCAGGAAGAAAAACCTTTTTCTTTTACGTATGCGCGTCTCAGTAAATAATAATAATACATAGGAAAAGTTTGTAAGTAAAAAGAATAATTCGAAATATTTACTTAAATTTTAATCGATCTAATTAAGTTTACTCTATTAATCAATCGTTAATTTCCGCAGCCCTAAAAACCCCAAAAGGTAGGAAAACACTAAATTTGAATATAAATTGAAGGATTAGCCCTCGGCGCACTTGGCAACTGAACCCGAAGCCAAGTCTATTTTAATCCTTTGACTATATGTACACATGTTCTAATACACATTCATGCGTTGATTGCACTTAAGCGAACCCGTTGGCACACATCGCTTCTTACGCACTTAAGTCACCAACACAAACATCTCACACACAAGAAACTAAACACGCGCATAAGCATTCGCAACATACTGTCGTTAAAAGTTGATCACACGTTAAATGTTAGTGCACCAGAACAGAAACTGTATATTAACACGTATCGCTTTCCCACGCACATGGACATATGCACATGCTCAGTTACCCAATTTTGCCTATTTATGCACTAAACCAGTGATTCTTAAAGGTGGTTCGTGTACCGATGCCGGTCCGTGGGCCATCCGCCGCCGGTCCGCAGAGGTTTTCAAGAAAGGACATAAAAATATAATTAAATGGCATAGTTCTACATTTCCTATACTTAATACTAATGCTTTTAGAATTTCAAATTTGCGGAAAGGAGTACATAAAATGAAACAAAGCAACAACAAAAATATAATAAATTAGTTTGTAAATAATAGATAAAATAGTTCACCGGTCCCTGGTGCAATGGAAAAATTCCTGCCGGTCCGCCATACTTAAAAAGTTTGAGAAGCACTGCTCTACACGATAGGAAGAATATTGGTGCGAATTTGTTTTAGTTTTCTTGCTTGTTTGGATTAACCTTTTATATACCACGTTGTTGGCCATTTAAAATAATTTAATGGTGCAAGGCAATGCTTTTACTGTAAGGATGCTAAAAACTCAAATCTATATTTGGTATGTTTAGTATCACTGAGAAGTTAATTATAAAATATAACAAAAACTTGGCTGCAACTTTTTATTTTCCTCTTCAAACATCATACTCCCCCCCCCCATTCCCCCTCCCGACAACCTTCAGTGGACCTTGTATGTACGAAAGACCAACGGATTAGTTCGTCATTGGCGCCCCTGGTCTCAGGTGGCAACCTCAGGCAACATACTGTTATGGCTTGCAAGTGATGAGAGTTATAATACGTCGCTCCCCCACTTCCCCCAACCCCACAAAAAATCGTTCCTCATCCTCCTATGGTCCTCGAGTACGCCTCGAGGAGGACTAGACAATGGCACGAGCACGTCATCTCGCTCGTCAATCGGTGCGGAATGAGGATGAATTCCACCCCGCGCGAGGCTGACCCGAGGGAATGAAGTACTACAATGGTCGGCTTTAGTTAGTCGCCTCCAAGTCACTCCCCATCGGGGCAGTCAATTTTAGAATGGTGTGGGGGGGGGGGTTGGACACCCAGACTGCTGTGGTGGTTTCCCTTGGGAGGGTAGCTCATTAGCGGAGATTTGTATTTTCGCCCAGAGGTCCTCATTGATGGGGTGTTTTTTGCCTTGGGGGCGGGGGAAGAGGGGGTTGTCGATATCTGGATCAGATGAGGAAGATATGCTTCTGGCCCAGCTTTTGAAAAAAAAATGACTTTAATTGGTTAGAGAGTGATAAGACTGAACTCAACGTAGATAGCTAAGAGATGTTTTTATTATCATTATTTTTAATACAGACACACAAAACCGATGCACATATAAAAATGAATGATCAAAAACGATGCCGACAAACCGAAACACACAAAACTATACACACAAAAATACACACAAACAGACACACACAAACCAATTGCTCTCAAACTGATCAAGACAAAACGAGACCCGTAAGGCCCTTTGGCACTTTCCACTCTTTAAAGGGGGAAACGCACTGAGACTTTTGAAATGATCGTTTTTGGTCTCCATATTTTCAAACATCCCCGCACGCACGCACACACACACACACATACACACACACACACACACGAACACACACAAACACACATGTTCGAAAGACACGAATCTGACCAACAACCACGCACACATTCAATCAATTTGTTAACGTACATGACATTTCTGTCTCGACCAAGTGGGACAACTGGGCCCTCAAAGTTAGACTCTCACATCTTCAACAACTGGGCCCTCAAAGTTAGATTCTCACATCTTCAACAAATGGGCCCTCAAAGTTAGATTCTCACATCTTCAACAAATGGGCCTTCAAAGTTAGATTCTCACATCTTCAACAAATGGGCCCTCAAAGTTAGATTCTCACATCTTCAACAAATGGGCCCTCAAAGTTAGATTCTCATATCTTCAACAAATGGGCCCTCAAATTTAGATTCTCACATCTTCAACAACTGGGCCCTCAAATTTAGATTCTCACATCTTCAACAAATGGGCCCTCAAATTTAGATCCTCATATCTTCCCTGGGTCATGTTTTAACGTCTGAAAACCGTGATCCCCTTTTTATTTATGTATCCCATTCGCCAAAGCCGAATTCAATACTCTCAATAAGATAATGTATGGCCCGCCCGACACTTTCATATAACAAAGCCCAAGGCGTTCAACTGGGCTTACAATTTCATTTATTCATCTTTTTGATTAAAAAAATATCTAACCACCTTTGACTTTAGGCGTCAACTACTAAGTCGTGTTGTAATCGCACTACCGTGCTAGTGGCTTGTCTGGGACTCAGACCAACCAGGGGCGGGGTGAAAAGGGGGGGAGGGGGTCTTTATGTATTTGGAATTGGTTTTTGACTAGAGAATATACGGGGGGAGAGGTTGGTCTTTAGGTATTAGGACTTGGTGTTTGACTAGAGAATGTACAGGGGGGGAGAGGTTGGTCTTTAGGTATTAGGACTTGGTGTTTGACTAGAGAATGTACAGAAGAGATCAGATGTACGATTGAAGAAATCGGGGATAACTCGTGCCCACAGGACGTGGGGCGGTAATTGAAGAGGGGACAGGGCACATCAAAGTTGAAGTGTTTGTTGTTAGGTGTAGGTCAGATGGCCGGGGGCTTTATTGAGGTGTGTTTTGTGTGACGGCTGTGTTTAGTGTAACGGCTGTGTTTTATGTAACGCTGTGTTTTGTGTGACGGCTGTGTTTTGTGTTACGGCTGTGGTTTTCTGTGACGGCTGTGTTTCGTGTGACGGCTGTGTTTCGTGTGACGGCCGTGTTTTATGTAACGGCTGTGTTTAAGTCTGTTTTGAATTTTACGCTGACTCCTTGTTTCCGTTCGTACACAAACAATACGAGGTGTTCACGTGACCGGAACCATTACCACTGAATGCATTAAAATCTATATACGCTCAAACATTGCCAGATACTCCCTATATAATTTCATACGGTGCTGTTTCAGTAATAAAAATATATTTAAAAAACGGCAGTCAAAAATTGTAATTTTATTCACCAATGGTTCCCTCTGATTTGGGCGGAAATGACGTTTTTCGAACACCATTATTTTTATTTTCACTTCTCTCCTCATTCAAGTAACTCGGTTGATGGCAAGAAAATTGATTTCTTTGGATTATTGCGTTGCACTCTTGAGAAGATTTTAATATTCTTTGTTCTGATTTCTTGTTGTTCACATGTTCACTCGACCGCTATGTAAATTCATGCTTACCCTTGAATGTTGTTAATTTTTGTAAAACGGATTTCTCTTTAAAATTTATAAACATTTTATGATGCGAGGTAAAATTGTATCTAATGTTTAGCAAGATATTTTTATGCGGCTTTAAATCAACATCTGAGAATAAATGAAACCATAACAAAATGCAACAATGGCGGTTCGAAAAAAAAGAGTGATATTAAACCCAGAGGTTTGAAAGATTGAAGGACTTTGTGACATCTGTCACGGCCATTGGGCATTGTCGCATACGTATAGAATCTGAATGTTATATTAATGCGGGTACATTTGATAGGTAAAGAGAGTGAATTTGCTGTGTAACCTCCTAGGGGTAGCCATGTGTACATTTATTGTATACCCTCCTTGTGGTAGCCATCATATGTTTACATCTATTGTATACCCTCCTAGGGGTAGCAATCATATGTGTACATCTATGGTATACCTTCCTAGGGTTAGCCATTATATGTGTACATCTATTGTACACCCTCCTAGGGGTAGCCATCATGTGTGTACATCTATTGTATACCCTCCTAGGGGTAGCCATTATATGTTTCCATCTATTGTATACCCTCCTTGCTTATCCATCATATGTGTACATCTATTGTATACCCTCCTTGTGGTAGCCATCATATGTTTACATCTATTGTATACCCTCCTTGTGGTAATATATCATACAGAATGGGACTGCATAAAGCTTTTTAATTAAAAAAAAAAACAAATTACACAAACTATTTGTGTAAGAAAACAATAAATTGAAGCTTTATTTATTAACTAATACAAAAAATATTAAACGTTTCGGCTCATGCCTTCATCAGTACAAAAACATTTACTTACATAGAATTCTATATCTTAAAATTAAAAAATATTAGAGTCTATGTGATTTT
This sequence comes from Radix auricularia, assembly GCA_002072015.1. Taxonomy (NCBI): domain Eukaryota; kingdom Metazoa; phylum Mollusca; class Gastropoda; family Lymnaeidae; genus Radix; species Radix auricularia. The sequence continues at coordinate 317,790 of MUZC01004743.1, read as the reverse complement.
AAAAAATCAAAAGAAAAGAAAAACAAAAATAAACAAGGACATAGACTTAGAATATAAGAAAAAGGAGGAAGTTGAAGTATCTAAAGTAACAGTGAAAACCACAACCTGAAAACGATTTTGCAGTCAGGTGAAATTTTGGATTTGATTAATTCCACATGGAGCCAACGTACCAAATCGTTATATGAGTCTATTTTCAATGTGGACTCTATCATGGGTATTGATTGCATATAGAATACCAGCAACTGCAATATCCAAAATGCTGTCATGGTCAACACTGTTAAAATGTTTAGACAGGACACTGAGCCTGTTTATTTATATTGTACAGGTGTTCTCTAAACCGATCTCCAAGAAGACGACCGGTCTCACCCACATAAATTTTATTACCTCTCTTGCAAAGAATTGCATAAATCACGTTGCGACTGGTGCAAGTGAATCCAACTTTTATTACGAATTGCTCAAGAGGGAAAATAAATTGTTAATTGTGGTAGCCATCATATGTGTACATCTATTGTATACCCTCCTAGGGGTAGCCGTCATATGTTTACATCTATTTTATACCCTCCTTGTGGTAGCCATTATATGTGTACATCTATTGTATACCCTTCTTGGGGTAGCCATTATATGTATACATGTATTGTACACCCGCCTTGGGGTAGCCATTATATGTGTACATCTATTGTATACCCTCCTTGGGGTAGCCATTATATGTGTACATCTATTGTACACCCGCCTTTGGGTAGCCATTATATGTGTACATCTATTGTATACCCTCCTTGTGGTATCCATTATATGTGTACATGTATTGTATACCCTCCTTGGGGTAGCCATTATATATGTACATCTATTGTATACCCTCCTTGTATGTGTACATCTATTGTATACCCTCCATTTGAGAATACGCCTCAATATTCTTCCTTCCCGTTCTACATAATTATGTTTCCGGTGCGTTCTTTGCCTGTACTTACAGAAAATAAAATGCACCGTTCTTGAATGATCGTCCCTGTGTATTATTGTCATTACGCTGACGTATTTCCTGTTCCGGTGTTAACTGCTAATGAGATGTAAATAGATCCGCATGTTACATTCGTGTTTCCCAGTTAAATTGCGTATAATCTTCATTACGTGGCTCGAGTCAAGTGTATTCAAGTGAACATTAACCCTAGGCCAAAACGCCTGAAAGGAATCATTCATATCATTCAAGGGCATGGAACGTGTGTGACGTCTTGTGGCGGATTGGAAAGACTTTTGCCCTCTCGCCCTCCCCTCCCCCGCGGGAAACCCTCTGAATGCAGAGGTCGTCATTGAAATGTTGTTGTCTGGGCTTACTGCGTGGACTGGTGGACTGCGTAACGCATATGCTAAGAAGCTTAATTGATAACCTTGGAGTCAACTTATGGGATATTAGATCACATCAGAGGGAATCCTTCTGTTTGTATTAGTCACAGGGGCGTTCCTAAGGGATGCGGATCGCACCGAGTGACACCAAGGGTTGATACCAAAACGTAAAATTCTGTATGTTCCCGTTATTTGACACTAGCAGACACAAAGAAGGTTTGATACCAAAACGTAAAATTCTGTATGTTCCCGTTATTTGACACTAGCAGACACAAAGGAGGTAATCGGATAAATCGTGAGGGGGTATGCCACGAACTTCCGGTCTGGATGATACCATTCTCGTGACGCCTATGATTAGTTATATACCGACGTTATAAGTAAGGTAAAATTAGCTTTACTTAAAATTAGGGACCCACCGGGTAGACATTTTTGTGTAGTCCCTTAACCGCTTTTCTTCGATGTCGCAGGAGGTTCTAATGTTTTCTTTCATTAGAACTTTCTCGGGCTTGCTAGACACTGGCGGCGCCAATCCCTCTCCAGGTCAGCGTTAGTCCTTTCTCAACATTTTTATAGTGGCTTTTAGATGGGCTCGATCCCACACCCCTCACCTTGTTAAGCGAGCGCACTATTGACTTCGCTAACGTGTACCAAATCAGAATAGTTAGATGCACTATTAGCCGGATCGGGTTACGAACCAAATACTAGGGTTGTTAAATAAAAATCGGAGATCCGAGTTAATTTCTTACTTTGATGCATAAAATTGTGCAGCTTTAGCAATAAAGCACAGCCAAGTCTTCAACTTCAATCCTAAATCATCAACATTAGTAAATATGGCGCGTGGCGCTAGTCGCTGGAAGTAAACACGAAATTGTAAAAAATTAGGTTATTAACTTTATATCTTTATAATTTCAAATTATTAATTTCTATAATTAAGTTGTATTTGTTATATTTTTTAACTATTTGTTAATATACTAATTTTAATATTCACCGAATTACAAAATTCTTTTTTTAAAGGTATTTTTGGATATTTGGCTATCTGCGTAGGCACTATTTGTCGAGACGAATAGTTCCAAAAAAAAAAACGACATCCGGCCCGGGCGTATGTGCGGAGCTATTTCCGGTTGGTCCCTACTTAAATCTCTTTGAACAATGAACAAAAACAAATCTTGTCACTGGATGAACCGAAACGTAAACGGAGTGACAATGACACGTGCGAGCACATGACATGACACATAACATGACACCTGACATGACACATGGAATGACACATGGCATGACACATAGCATGACAGAAGGCATGACACATAACATGACACATACCATGACACCTGGCATGACACATGGCATGACACATAACATGACACAAGGGTGATACATGACATGACACATAACTTGACACACGTTAAATGTATGTTAATTTATTTATTTTAAACAGAGGCGCTGTCCCGAGTACAAAAATCTGATTCTTTATCTCTAAGTTACTTTATAAGTTGTTTTATTAGGAACTAGCGATTTCCCCGCGTGCTGCTGCCACTGCTGCGGAAAGTTGGAGAATTAGTGATGAGTGAGTGAGAGCATAAAAAAAACTATATTTGGGTCCCCGGTGCCCAGCAAAAGATATTTTAAATATTATTTCCCCTGCTGCCATCACGGACGTGTATTTAACAGTAATTAAATTTAAATTTTAAAAAATTAAAAAATAAACTGAATTATTATAGCAAAATAGATTGTGTTCTCTCTGGTTCATAATATTTCATCCAATCCCCGTTTCCTTGCCATACCACGAAAACATCATCAAAATGGACACGATTTTCATCAACGCATTCTGTTTTTTTTTTGTTGTTGTTTTTCTGCCTGAAAGAATTTTTTTTAGCGTTCACGTATTATTTCTCCGCATATTCTTGAGGTATACATTAACCAACAACTAGAGGCAAATGTTGGTTCTGTATCAGAACTTGCATGAGTCTAGATCACTTTCATACACACCTCGTGAGTCGTGATCTCTCTCCACGACATACCTTTAAAAAAACAGCTTTAAAATCTTTTAGCATCATCTGATATTTGTCTATATGCTCCATCAAACTGACACCGGATATGTGACCGACATATGTTGCTTTCAATTATTCATCAACATCACGTCTCAAATGTTTAACTCACCAGCCGGCAGCCCATCGATATTTGGAGCTTTGAAAGCGTTAAGACCTCAGCGTTTACATGTAAAAAAAAATCAGGTGATTATAACTTCTGTGCTTAGGTAACAGAGATACGCGTATCAGGTGCGTAGTCCAGGGTGAAGATTGGCCGAGGAACGAAAGCGAGTGTCTGCTGTAACAGATCAGCAGACGTGACCTATCGGAATGATATTCATTCGCAATCGATTACTGGCTGGTGGCCTTTAATTAAGACCCATGCCAATCAACGCCTTGAGATTAGAGAAGTATTATGTGAGGAATTTTGATTAAAATGTAGAAATTTGATAATATTAATAAACGGCATCGATTAAAGAAAAATCTTGATTTAACGGGTGTGAATAGATTATTTAAATTCCTTTTCAATGCTCAAGAAAGCGGACATTACTTCTCAACTGAAAATGTATTTGCTCCACGCGATCATTAGTTGGTCTGTCATAACGACCAAACTCTGTCCCCATCATGAGGGCGATTAAGAATTAATTTTGTGCTCTCTATAAGCTTTGTCATAATTAACCGGAAATATATTAATAGAAATAAAGATTTTTTAAGGACGAACTTCATAAAAATGTAAATGTTATAAAAGATACGCGTCAATATTTAATGTAGGTGTATTAAGAACGATGTATCTTACAAGCTATCTGTAAATTCTTCTTTAATTTAAAACAGCTTTTTGGACTTGAAAAAGGTAAAACAGTTTCTTAATTTTACAATGCAGATAATTTTGAGTACTTATTATTGATTGGACTTTATTTATGCTTTAAAAAAGTGTTCCGCTTAAATGTAATATAAAAATAGAACATAGCTCATTGAGCTATGGCGATTTCCGGTTTTAGAAATGACAAACCCTATATTTCTCCTATCTTTTAAATGCATACATTTGTTAATATAGATGTTAAAGAATTGTTATCACAACTTTATAAAAGTAAAACCTTATTACTTATTTGCTCTCCCAACATCTCAACTCTATAGTGCACACCGCATTCATTCGATGTTTGGTAGACTTCATGTCTTCCCCTCATCCGGCATTCAGACTTAATTAACTCGCTGAAAACACTTGGAACAGAAAACCACAATTTTACACTCCTTAAAAATTATTATTTCTTCATTGGTGACTGCGACTTCATGGAGATTGTTTCTCTCTCCTCCCTCTCTTTCTCTCCCGCTTTCTTTACGTCTTTCTCTCTCTTTAACTCTCTTATTCTCCATTTCTCTCTTTCTTTCTCTCTCTCTCTCTCTCCCACCCCACCCCACCAAATTAATTTCCAGCGATCTCCAATATTAGACGTAGTGCGCGCCTTTTCGATTGCCTGTTAAATGTTTTAAGTTGTTTGCCAGTTGGGTAAAGACCTACCACCACCGACCAATCAAATTTCATCTGAGACTCTGACGTCAGACTTCATTTTAGGTACACAGAAATTTACGTCCAGTCCCACCACTTGTTCAAGAACCCGGACGGGGATGGGGGCGGCGGCCAGTAGTACCCGGGCACTCTACGTCTTCCATTGTCTACACAAATAGAGCAGGGGGGCGGGGGGCGTAATTATTAATGGTGTGTACCTTCCCACTTTGTTCGTCTGCTGGGGTGTCATAATACCGTAGGTTGTGTCCCCTTGTTTAACACCAGTGCGTCTTTAAAATAAAAAAGAACGGCTTTGCTGGCGTCATTAAATTGTTGTCTTAACCCACCCCCACCCCCAAGACAGTGACGTCACATGTCTAAAATTCCATTGTCTACAACAGTAGGCCCGTTAAAATGGTCACCACAAAAACAAGTGCAGAAGGGACGTTTTAACTAGAGTATTGGCCTGATGTTTATTTGTTGTTTGTTGCCCAGGCCCTACCCCCTTACCCCTGTCCCACAGAATCCCTCCCGGTAACACACACACACACTAATTTTTGAGCTACTGGTAATCCTCCTTCCTTTCGTCAGATTTAATGGCACATATTACCCAACCTACCGTTCAGTGACAGACTGACAATTACTTTACTTATCACTATCACGGTCCTTTAATCACACTCATTGCCACAGAGGAGAAAAACCACCTGCATGAGATGTCTCCCATTTGTTGTTTTTATATTTTTTTTAAAATCTCTGTAAGTTACCATTGCACTTTTCATTTCTCTGTGAACACAACAACACAGACTCATTTAATAGACATTGAATTACTTCTGGAATAATTTGGATTTGTCATCAAGTTCAAGTTCAAGACTTTTGATATAGTTTCTTCTTTTTAAATGAAAGCCTACATTTTAGCTATGATAGAAGTTAATCCACGTCCTAGTGTTCCTATTTGCTATCCACAGAGGCGTTGACAGTACAAGAGATTGGGGGGTTGTAATTCATAAGGTTTAAATGTTTACACATTTTTAAGATGACATTCTCAAAAAAAATATTATTTAAAAATTGTATAATTAGATATATCCGGTGGTCTATACTTGAACTGGTGGTTCAGTCACCACGACAATTGTATTATTAGATATATCCGGTGGTCCATACTAGAACTGGTGGTTGTTAAGTCACCACGACGATTGTTTTTAATGAAGGACGTTTCCGTAAGAAATTATGTTTTTTATTGGGATTTTTTTTAGCAAAACAGAAATTATGTCCTAGAAGTTATCTCTTGGTTAAAGCTACAAACCAACAATCCGAGTGATGTGGAAGAATAGCTAATCTATATTACAGAGCGTCTTCGATTGGAGGCCCTCAGCTTTAGATATAAGCTTTTGATTTCTTGTGTCTTTTAGTTACTGTTCCCGTATGGTAGTTCTTCTTCTAATTGTTGGGATTAACGGTTAACTCCTGTATTCAATTTTTATAACGCTGAATTGTCTCCAAGAAAGACCATACGGAAGAAACGCCGTCTGGACCATGGGATGGATGTCTGAATTTGAAGATCCAAGCTGATCAAGTTTGTGATCATTGTGGTCACTTTGTAACTATCTCTCTGTTGTAATGAAGAGAATAGTTCAATGATTTCAGGTGCTGCTCGGTACTTGAGTTTGAATAGCAAAAAGGGGGGGGGGGTTATAGACACAGATTTTGACGTCTTTAATACTGTTCTAGTGACTTTTTTATGGTGTTAAAACATGAGTTTTTTAAAAAACTAATAATGTACTCTGCCTCTCTGGCTCTGTCTGTCTGTCTATCCATCCATCCATCCATCCATCCATCCATCCATCCATCCATCCATCCATCTATCTATCTATCTATGTATTTTTTTCTGGCCTCTCAATCCCTGATTCCTTCTCTCACCCCGTTTGTTTCTACCCACCTTCATCCCACTATCCCACAATATGATTTACCTCCCCCTATCTCGTCCCACAAGAGTTCTCTCATTAGCCGCCTTTGTGTCAAGGGGCGGTAACGCAAAATTGTCGCCCCTCGAAAAAAAAAAATAAGTTTAGTCTTGAATTCGGTTGTGACCTATCCATGTGGTGTCCGTGTGGTGTCTGACGGTGACCAAGGCCACCAGTACACCAGACACCCAGTGCTTGACCTCGCGTTCTAACCGAGTGTTCCCCAGGTCGGCGACAGCTTATTAATACTGTCTACTCTCTAGTGTTATTTGAAAGTAATAAAAGGGCGACAGATCCCAATTCAGGTTAGTTAGAGGGAAAGAAGAGATACTTTTTGGCCTACATGAAAATAAAATTACTAAAACCTTTTTTTTTTAAAAATAAAAAATTACGAATTCAAAGTAGAAAATAAATTTAAATTCCTGGGAAAATCTGCGTAAACAAATTCTGAGCTGACGAGCAGACGATTAAAACTGATGATATCTTAACTGGCTGTTTAGTCAAGTCCTGTAGTCTAGACATATCTTAACTGGCTGTTTAGTCAAGTCCTGTAGTCTAGACATATCTTAACATGGCTGTTTAGTCAAGTCCTGTAGTCTAGACATATCTTAACTGGCTGTTTAGTAAAGTCCTGTAGTCTAGACATATCTTAACATGGCTGTTTAGTCAAGTCCTGTAGTCTAGACATATCTTAACTGGCTGTTTATTCAAGTCCTGTAGTCTAGACATATTTTAACTGGCTGTTTAGTAAAGTCCTGTAGTCTAGACATATTTTAACTGGCTGTTTATTCAAGTCCTGTAGTCTAGACATATCTTAACTGGCTGTTTAGTCAAGTCCTGTAGTCTAGACATATCTTAACTGGCTGTTTATTCAAGTCCTGTAGTCTAGACATATTTTAACTGGCTGTTTAGTAAAGTCCTGTAGTCTAGACATATCTTAACTGGCTGTTTAGTCAAGTCCTGTAGTCTAGACATATTTTAACTGGCTGTTTAGTAAAGTCCTGTACTCTAGACATATTTTAACTGGCCGTTTAGTAAAGTCCTGTAGTCTAGTCATATCTTAACTGGCTGTTTAATCCTGTAGTCTAGAGATATCTTAACTGGCTGTTTAATCCTGTAGTCTAGACATATTTTAACTGGCTGTTTAGTAAAGTCCTGTAGTCTAGACATATTTTAACTTGCTGTTTAATCCTGTAGTCTAGACATATCTTAACTGGCTGTTTAATCCTGTAGTCTAGACATATTTTAACAGGCTGTTTAGTCAAGTCCTGTAGTCTAGACATATCTTAACTGGCTGTTTAATCCTGTAGTCTAGACATATCTTAACTGGCTGTTTAATCCTGTAGTCTAGACATATCTTAACTGGCTGTTTAGTAAAGTCCTGTAGTCTAGACATATTTTAACTGGCTGTTTAGTAAAGTCCTGTAGTCTAGACATATCTTAACTGGCTGTTTAGTAAAGTCCTGTAGTCTAGACATATCTTAACTGGCTGTTTAATCCTGTAGTCTAGACATATCTTAACTGGCTGTTTAGTCCAGTAGTCTAGACATATCTCAACATGACTGTTTAGTCCTGTAGTCTAGACATATCTTAACTGGCTGTTTAGTCAAGTCCTGTAGTCTAGACTTATCTTAACTGGCTGTTTAGTCAAGTCGTGTAGTAAAAAAAAAACATTTCAAAGGTTGTTGCGTTCAATCTGTAGTAAGACTCCACCCCCCCCCACCCCGCCAGCCCTTAAGGCTGTTGAATTAAATCTGTAAAATGACCCCTCAGCCCCAAAGTAAACCCTCTTTCCCTCTCACTCAGCCCGTTCTAGTGCCATAATACCGTAAAATGCCACGACAGCTCATTTCCATTGGATCACTTGCACTTGCCAACGATCCATGCTCGGGTCACCAGATATGAGCATCATCGATTTTTTATCAATTATCTCATGCCCCCCGGCCCCCGGGGACGCCCGCTTCAACTGCCGGGACCAAAAATCGGAACTGAAGTTTTTCCCTACTAAAATCTTTAAAGAAATTATTTTAAAAGCAACACACCAAAATCGTTGCGTTATCAATTGTTAAACTTACCGAAGTGGCATAAATATATCGTAAGATGACGTAAAATATCTTTACTCAAGCAATACTGCCGGTACCAAAAATTCTTTTTTTTTTCCTTGCTCTTTTTAAACCTCATGTTATCGCTACTATAATCTTAAAGATAATAATTAAAAGTAACACACAAAAAATCGTTGCTTTATGAATTATCAAATATACCGAAGGGGTATAAATATATCGGTAGATGATGTAAAATAATAATAACCCCCTTTTTCAGTCCATGACGGACTCTAGGGCAAGTGAAGCAGCATCCTAAGTTTATTAAGCATCAATAACGAGCAAGGGATTGTGTGGCTAGCACAATGCCCCGAGGCTCGAACACGTTACTCACGTTCTTGCCACGGTTCGGCAGTCCAGCGCGCTACCACTTAGACCACCGCGGCCCCACTCTTACATTACTTGATGCCCTTATTAATGTAGAGATTGCAATTAATTTTTACTGTTGAACGAAGATTATATGTTCTGTTATGCCTCGGGGGCCTTGCCAGCACCACGGCTCGAACTCGCGACTCGTGTTCTTGCAGTGGTTCGGTAGTACAGCGCGCTACCACTTAGACCACCACGCCCCTATTGTTATATGCTTTAGTAGAGGAATTTTTTTTAATTACACCACCACACACACACACACACACACACACACACACAAACACACTGACACACCGTTTAGCATTTTAAAATTGTAAACAACTTGTTTAGTTGTAATGTGTTCGCTCCAGACAACGAAGCTGAAATTAGCGTAGAATCAACAATTATTTGTTGAGATAAGACCTTGGAAATACCCGGATGTTTGATTAATTTTTCATTGAAATTGATCCAATTAGCAATCTCCTTCATGAAATGTCAAGGTCAGTAAGAATAGCTCAATACCAAGTCCTACCGCGACATTCACCGTGATAACAACAACAAAACAAACCTTGGCAACTGAAGCCAGTCCGGCTAACAAAATTTAACGACCGAAAACTTGACGTCAAAGGTACACATCCAGTGGAGCACGCCCCTTGCCGTCCAGGTAAACAGAAAACAAATGCCAGAGTGGATCAGAGTTTATTGGCGCATGCCGACACAACTCTCGCGGGCGGAAATGACGTGACACGATGCCTCCATTACCTTCGGCTCTTGCCCAGAGCGTAATGCGACAGCGGTGGGTGAATTAAGCATTGAGTCAAGGTCATTTCAATGACTCCTGGTTTTTCCTGCCACATCTAAAATAGATTGGATGCATTAAGACGCCTGGTTGTGTTTACGAGGTGTCATTTCCGGTGGTTTTTAACGGTCTGTTTCCGGAAAGTGTTTTTTGTCTTCGTTCCAACCCCTCCCGCCCTTTACGCCAGCAGCCGCCTCAACTTCCCGTCTGATCATGGAGACGGCATGCTAGACACCCTCCCACCTCTTCCCTCATTATTCACTCACACACTCACAGACAGACGACTGGGCGTGACAAGACTTAGGTGTTTTGTTCGTCCATTTTTTCAACTTCCTAATAAATAGTAACATAATAAAACTTTATATATTAGGCTTGTAAAGAAACAGATCATGAGAGGAAAGTATCAGACAAACGCCTTCTCCAGCAGACGAAAAACCTAAAACTTATAATAATTACCGATACTTCACATTTCTGCTTAGAAGAAAAAAAATCGCTTCATTCCAACAAGGCGTTAAATATACGCTTGATGCTGAAGACCTAACAATGTGTTGGTGCTGAAGACCTAACAATGTGTTAATGCGGATGACCTAACAATGTGTTAATACTGATGACCTAACAATGTGTTAATACTGATGACCTAACAATGTGTTAATACTGATGACCTAATAACAATGTGTTAATACTGATGACCTAACAATGTGTTAATACTGATGACCTAACAATGTGTTAATACTGATGACCTAACAATGTGTTGATGCTGATGACCTAACAATGTATTTATGCTGATGACCTCATAACATGTTGATGCTCATGTTTCGTTAACCTTTGAACGCCCTCTCACGGTGGCCCCTAAGAACAACAAGTTTCTAAGTCGAATTAGTAACAAAAATGAGTGAAAGCCACCGGGTTATAGTCCATGTCATAATTTATCATGGTAAACTTAAACATATGAAAGCTGTATCGCGAGACAATTTTGGGGGATTCATAAAATAACAATGTTCTAACTCAATTTAGTAGGCTTACTAACTTACTTACATCAAATTTGCAAACGCGAAAATCTGGGATCAACGAAACGTTTACATAGAACCTTGTTATTCTAAAGTTCTGTCCTCAAATCGTCCCCGTTTATCTGAGTCAATGACTTTTTTGGGGTCAGTTTTTTGTCTGCTCCCCTATTCCATTCTTTCCTTGGGGCGTGTCCCATTGGAAGATGACTGGTCGTGAAATGGGGCAAGTATGTTTACATTTGTAGTTATTTTATTAGTAACAGTAACAGTAAAATTGTTACTTAAATATGGCCACTCTTTTCAATGACAATCATCCAATCGTTTTCATTCCTTATACGTCACACAGCAACGTGACATCACATCGCTTGGCATGCCCCCGCGGTACTAAACTTGAGGCCACTGTTCTTGCCGTCTGATCAGATATTACACGCGTGTTCTGATATCCGTGGTGGACAGCTTGCGGTCAGCATTTCATTGAAATTTCAAATTTTGTAAATGAATTAAACAGCCCGTAAAAACAACGTTTTGACTATAAATCTCTTATGTATATGAGACATAACTAAAAGTATTGATTATGTTCAATGTAACACGCAACTCGTAACAGACCCCTCTGACTTGGAAGGGTGGAGTGAACTTCCAGTGACCCGTGGAGGTCAACTAAAGCAGACGGCTACACATGCTCCATAGCGATACATAGAGATTAACTAAAAATTCATTAATTTAATTACGGTACTCGTGATCCGTCTGAAAATTTGATACAATGCATTGTTAGGTGAGCTTGATAGGATCTAGGGAAATTGGTCATTTTTTTACTTTTGTTTTTCCGCGGTTCCACAACAGACAGAGAGATCACGACAGAGAGATCATGACAGTGAAGTTAAGTTATTAATATAAGTATAAGGCCCTTAAAATGGGTCATTTTACTTTCATCCACTTCATTTCAAATCTTCTGCCACATTTATCCATCGTGCTTTTTAGGAAATTTTAAATCATTTTCTTTTCTTTTTTAAATGCAATATTGATGTTAAAACCTTTTTTTTTTTAATATATTTTTTTGTAGGCCTTAGAGAAAAAATGGGCTGCATTTGTATCGTCGCGTATTTAAACTCACTGATCTTGAAATGACCTTCAAGTCTTAAAGATTACTTCTAGATGTGATTTCATAATCTAATACTTATTTTTTTAACCCACGTATTTTCTTGAAATAAGTTGAAATGATCCCAGGGGACACCCGAGTTTAACAAACCAAACACAAAGTTGAGCTCCAGCTTTGATGTCACATTTTTTTAACAAAACAAACGAAACGTTTAGGAACGTGAAGCATGATTATAGTTTTATTAAAGGCCCCAGCGGGATCAGATTAGCCTCGGTTCTTTGGTCACAGCTTATCGAAATGTCCCTGTGTACTCGTGGTCGGGGTGGGGGGGGGGGC